>SSNR01000053.1:870238-922190 GCA_006937965.1 Callopanchax toddi | reverse complement strand
GGGGGGGGGGGGGGGGGGGGGGTTGCACAGCCTGGCGCTGACCGTACGGCTCAACGGCTCAAAAAACACACACACACACACACACACAGAGGGGGAGAAAAAACGGAGAGAGAGTCGTCACCGGCGGCAGCCAGCTATATCGAAGAGTTGGCCACACTGCGTCTGCGTTCCGCCATGTTGAATTTTCAACAAAAACAAAAGCTAGCAGTTGGCGGACCGAAAGGCGTTACCATCTCAGCGAATACACGTTGAGAGGCTTGTGACGTCAAAAATTGCAGAAATGCTCTCCTGCATTTTTAAGATTCTTTTCTCAGAGATTCTGTTTTTTCTTAATAACCAGGGAACAGAGAGTTTTCATGTTTGGCCTACATGACAGGCTCAGGGGGACCTATTAGAAACTATGAAGACCTGAAAAAAATGGATTCTGAATAAACCCCCCCTTTAATCACAAATACATCAGCAGCATGAAGTCATGTGGTTTAAACAAAAGCTTTGATTCTAATCATTTTGCCTCAGGGTTTTTTTTGTAATTGACTTATTGATGAATCATAACAGCCCTAAAACCAGCTTTATGGACGTATGATGTAATGATCTGTGGTTCCTCACCGACAGATTTAAATGTCCAGGCTCCTGACTGACTACCCACTTCACCTTCTGTCCTCAAACACTGCCTTACGTAACCTTTGACCCCTATCTGAAAATCTGCTGGTTGTTCCTCTCACTACACCAGGGTTAGTCCACTAAATAGGCCAAAGGTCCAGATCGGCATACATGACCCGGTCCTCAGTCCAGGGGGAGGGGGTGTGCTGGGTGACGAGCAAGCAGCGTACCCACTGTAGCTCCTCGGTAGCCCTCGCACATCTCCCCAGTCACACCTGGACTAAGGACCAGGTCCTGGATTTGCTGCCCTGATCTGGATCTGGACCGCAGCCACCTGTTGGTGACCTCTGCACTAGACTGAAAACTAAGGAGGACAGGGCCTTTCAGGCTCTGGCTCCTAGACTGTGGAACAGTTTGACTCTGATTCTTCATGTTTCTGATTCTGGAGGTTTTCAAAACAGCTGAAAACAGACTTGTTCAACCAGACTTTCTGTCTGTGAACTTGTAGATATATTTAACTTTGTTTATTACTTTTGTCTTTACTGCTGTTTTCATGCTGATACTTTTAATGTTGTTTAAACTGTCTTGACCTGATTGTACCTGTGTTGTTTGGTGCTTTGTGATGATGGTGCTCTATAAATACACTTTACTTACGTTGGTTGGTAACATCTCTTAGCGCTGCTAGCACCAACAGAGTGCTTCTGTTAATGCTGTTTTCTAAGACAGCTCTGGGATCAGATGTACGTCTATGGGTCTATAGCTATAGTACATCTATAGCTAACATCTCTAGTCATTCAGTTTAGAAGCTTTTTGATGCCTTGTGTCCTCTTTGTAATAAGTCAATACAATTTAATTATCTTTATTTGTTCCCAAAGGCCAATGTGATCCAGACCCCTCACAGGCAGATCAATAACATCAGTAATGGATTTTCTGCCTGTGTTTTGTTGTTCTGATCAGTGTGAAGTGTCTGTTATTAACCACCTCGGTGACACATTTAACACAGGAACTATTTTGTTAGGGTTTCTAATTAATTAGGTGATTTGTGTTAAATCTTTGAGGACTCTGAATGCCCTATAATGAAACGCCTTCACACATCCTGTCAGTCAGCTGATTGCTGAACTGCTCTTTGCTCCTGACTGTCACATGATGTTCTCCCTCAGGGCTGGAGCTACGACTCATTAGACACCAGCTGATGGAGGGTCAGACCAGAAAGACTTTGTCACAAGGTTGTCAAGTCACTCCCTGCTGCTGCTGCCTTTTAGATTTAAATACATAAACATGGTTTCTCCTCTACGTATTTTACCTTGTTTTATCTCTGCCTGTAAATATAACAGTAATACAACAGCAGGTTAGGGCCAATAAAGGCAAAAATAGAAATACTGTATTTTCAGAATAAAATCAAAATAGTATATTATCTCTATAGAAATGGTATATATCTAGATATTTTAAATTTAATTTAAAATATCTATATAAAGTCAAAATATTTGCCATTTCTAGATTATTTTAATATTTTTTCTAGAATAGTTATTTTTAGCATAAAGTACAAAATATTCTAAAATAAAGTATTCTTTTTTACAATACAGTTTAAATATTTTTAGAATAAAGTTAAATTATCATTCTAAATTAAAGATGGAATATCACCTTTAGAATAGTCAGAATGTTTTTTGTAATAAGGTAATTTTTCTAGAATTGGTAAAATATTATTGGTAGAATAAAGTGAAAATATTTTCTGAACAAAATTTAAATATTTCTAGATTAATATGTCTAAATTCAATTTAAAATATCTAGAATAAAGTCAAAATATTTATCATCTCTGAAATATTTCTATAATAAAAGTTTTTCCAGAATAATGAATTATTTCCAGCATAAATGAAAACATTTATTTCTAGCATAATAGAAATTCATATTCTAAAATATGTATTTTCCTACAATAAAGATTAAATATTTATAGAATAATGTGAAAATTTTATTTCTAGAATTTAAAAATTATTCTAAAAAAAAAACAATATTTCTTAGAATAAAGTCGAACTGTCGATTCTAAAAAAGTTTTCCAGAAAAAAGTCAAAATATTATCTCTAGTTTAAATGTTATTTGTGGATTAAAATGTATTTTTTCTAGAATCAAAGGATAATATTAAATATTATAAAAGGTTCTTCTGTGGATGTTTGTCTGCTCCTCATATTCAGTATAATGTCTTATTATTATCTATAATTAAAAATACATCCAGAATCCTCAGTAACATAATAAAAACCTGAACAAATGCAAGACCCAGGTGCATTATGGGGTTCACTTACTTGTCTAATTTAGATTCAGTTTACTTCTGACATTTTTCTGTGAAAAAGATTTGGACTTTTTCTTCAATCTCATCCGTTCCTCCTCATGTTTCCCTTTTCTTTAGGGTGGACTGATCTTACATAAATCTATCTTAAAATGAGACCTCCCTGTATAAATAAAGGTGAATAATAATATCTGGTCACATGACTTACTGAGCCTGTGTTTGCAGGCTGTGGAGCCACACTAGTCGCTCTAGCTGTCAGGGATTTTTAATCAACAGTCCTGCTGATGTTAGTTTTTTCACACTTGAGTCTTTAACACCTCCCTGCCAGCAGCACTGTGACTCTAAACTTAGCCACCATGGCCTCATTAAACATGCCTGTTTTTGTGCCGTTGTTTTTTCTGATTCTAAATCAGATTTCTCCTCCCTCATCAGGAATATGAAACAAAGAGTGGCAGAGCTGGACCTGGCAACCCGACGTCTCCCAGGCAGAGTGTGAGAAAAAACCTGGACTTTGAGCCGCTGTCCACCACCGCGCTGATACTCGAGGACAGACCTGCGTATGTCCAAACACACACAGTCACACACTCCGAATGTAAATCCTCTGGTTTTCCACCTCACACTCAGCCAGTAGAGATTTTATATGAGAGGATAAAGGCCCATTAGTTCTATCGCTCCTTCTTCTCCTCATGTCTTTTCCCTGACTCTGTTGGGTACCCAGCTCTGTTTGTATCTCAGCTGGTAAGAGAAGTTCTGCTGAAAGTTTAATGGCCCTGGCTCCATTACCCAGCCTTTTCTCCTTTTTTCTTTTCCCCTTTATGTTTTGTTGCCGTACAGACGGTCTGATGTACTGTGGGGTTTGTTTTCTCTGCTGCTTCACAGTTCAGCATGAAAGAAAACAATAAAGTAACTCATGAACTCATCAGGAGTTTGTTTCAGCTGCTGGTAATACAAACGGTTGTATTTATTCTTCCCTCTGTTGATCAGCTTTCTATGGTAAATATTTATAGAAACTTTCTCATTTTGAAACTTTCTGTTCCCAAAGGTGGGATTAAGACCCCACTGTGGGTCAAGAAACGCCAGGTGGAGGTCTTTAACCATTTTGGAGCATTTATTTATCTACTGCAGGGTTGCCCACACTTTTCGCCTCTCTAGCTACCTTTATATTGAGGTTCAGGCAATCTACCCACTTCATGAGGTTGCCGGGGGGGGGTTGCTTGTTGGTGCTGCAGCGATGTTTGCGTCTGCCACAGCCAGCTCCAAATAAAAAGCTGAAGATTTAAGTTTTACCAAGTTGGATATAAATAAAGAATTATGTCGGTAAATAATATTTGTTCATTAATTTGTTCATATTTGTATGATGCATATAATTTTTCATGTCAACAATGTCACTTGCGTAGTTTTGAGTTTCTAAAATATGTATTTCTACAGGGTTCCTACAAGGTCTTAAAAAGTCTTAAAAACATTGAATTCGTGAATTTTGAAATAATACCTTTAAAAGACTTGAAAAAGTCTTGAATTTTGGTATCTGGGTCTTAAAATTTGCTGTATGTAACTTCTCCATATCACATTTCACCTTAAAGATTTTATTTTTCAACCATGATTCTGATTAAATAACGTAGCTTAAACAAAGAGTGGTGGAACCAGTAGAGCTTTCCCCACTAAAAGTAGATATTTGACGCCACAACCACAGACGGTAAACACAACACAGAGATGGACCACAAGCAACAAGCCGAGGAGAAGCACAAAAAAATCAAAGAAAATGTCAACAAGAAAGGTTGACCAACACCTGTTGGGGTTTTTTAACATTTTATTTACATTACCTAGCTACCAATTTCATTCTAGGGTTAGCCTATGGGGAAATGTAAATTTAACAGTGTGGCGGGATAAAAAGTATTTTTGTCTTTGGTTAAAACCAGTGGAGAACAATGTTTTTGAGGCTTTTTGTACCGTATGCAACAAAATATTCAGCTAGGTACAATTGCCTTGAAGGCATTAAAGTTGCACTGTGTAATTTTCAAACAAGCAAGGTTTAGCTAACTATTGTACACAAACACGTCTCAGAGCTCTTACCCCTCCTTTCGGGCACAGTCCTTATGCCTTGCCTCCCCCGGACATTGCTACATTAAACAAGAGAGAGCAAAACACCAGCAGTTGAAATGTTATGCTAGTGTTCACCCTGGTTTTCCCTCTTTCTACGTCAACACCTGTGAAATGGGCAGCAAAATAGTTATTAAATTTGTATATAAATGGTCTTACAACGGTCTTAAAAAAGACTTGAATTTGACTTGAAGAAACCTGTAGGAACCCTGTTCTATAACACTTGTGATGTTTTGTTCCTGATACCAGTCAGTTTTGGATACTTTTGCTGTTTTTCCTATTTTGTTTTTATTTGATTAATCTCTGACTTGCAGAGTGTAAACCAGGGATTCCCATGCTTTCAAGCATGCACTGCAGTGTGTGTGTGTGTGTGTGTGTGTGTGTGTGTGTGTGTGTGTGTGTGTGTGTGTGTCCTCCCCCAAGCAGACAAACATCAACTGGTTCCATCACATGACAATAAGTTCATATGATTCATTAACATCCTGTATGATAGGGACATATTACTGTTTGTTAAGGAGTGCAGTGAGAACTGTTATTGAAGTTTTTGGTTTGATAAATCTGAAACGTCTGCCAGAGGTTAACAGTTCCATCAGATGGTTAGCGGGGTGGGAACAGAACTTTAGATGTTGTCTGCTGTGCTGATGTCCTCAAAAGCTTCTAAACTCAGCAACAGCTTCCTGTCCTGATCTTCTCCCTGTGTACCATCAGCACTGTGCTCATAAATAATGCAGGGGAAGCTCTGAGACCACGTGGCTCACATCCCCCCCATGTGTGTGTTCCAGTAATCTGCCTGCCAAGCCTGCTGAGGAGGCCCAGAAACACAGACAGCAGTATGAAGAGATGGTGGCCCAGGCCAAGAAGAGAGGTGAGCCTTCTCTTTGCTCTGCAGGTGCTTTCAGGTGCTTGAAACCAGAAATGCACCATAACAGTCAGCTGGTGATCAGAATCGGCCAATATTCAGCAGACTCAAAAGGTTGATTAGTATGTATAGTAGTATTTAATGTCTGTGAACGCATCATCACCAAGCAGCAAGAAAAACAAAAATCAGAATATTACCAGTGAGAGCAGCACACAGACCAGTATCATCCCTCAGAACCAGAATCGGTGCAGCTCTATTTGAAACGGTAGCTTTAAAATGGCTTTAGAACAGAAACATTTATTTTTATGAGATGAGGAAGTGGAAAAAATCATTTTGATTAAATATCTTCTGTCATATGTAAATCATCAAGTCTTGAAAACTCACCTTGAATTGAATTTAGCCAAAGCTGTAAGAAGCCTGTGCTCCGTTACCTCTGTTCCTCTGTAGAGTTGAAGGAAGCTCAGAAGAGGAAAAAGCAGCTCGAGGATCGGTGTAAGCTGGAGGAAAGCATCGGCACAGCGGCCCAAATCTGGAACCAGGAGATCTTACCCAACTGGAACACGATGTGAGCACAGTGCCTAACCAGTGGAAGAGTTTGTAGAAAATGTTTTGATATTCTTGGAATGGTTTGGGATAAAACCTGAGTAGAGTTCCTTTGATCAGATGTGATAATAGAGGAGAGAAATATGGTTTTAATTTACCACAAAACCAGTTCAGACGCTGAGATAAACGGCAACCTCTCTACACAAAGTTAAAACCTAAAATAGGGTGTTTCAAACAATATGAATTCTGCCCCTTTTGGCTTTCTGTACTCCACCTCTCACTGCTTCTGTAAAAGCTCTCCTCTGCTGATGTGAAGGTCCCGGCCCTGATGATCTATCTGTGGTTTAAAACAAGTGCACTCTCTCTTTTTATTGTCTGACTAAATGTTTTGTTTGGTTGCCTGCACCAGTCACTGAAATCAGTGATATTTATTGTGAGTATATCTGTTATCTATTAGACTTGGAGCTTGATGAGGTCGTGATAAAGTTAAAACATGAACAGATGAGGTCTGTTTCTACATGAGAGCTAGAGGACAGATCGTTTCCCTGAGGTTTATCATCTCCTGCCCTTCATGTAGAATCAGTGTCTGCTGCAGAGGAAGAGAGTGCTGCCACCATGTGGCTATGATCAATAATTGATGCTGTTTTTCATACAGTTATAAGTTTATTGTGTTTAACTGCCTCTTTTAATCTACCCCACGTGTTATTGTGGCTGCAGGTGTACATCTCGAAGAGTGAGGGAACTCTGGTGGCAGGGCATCCCCCCGAGCGTCAGAGGCAAAGTGTGGAGCCTGGCGGTGGGCAACGAGCTCAACATCACACACGGTACAGAATCCAGACGGCCTGCACTAATGGTTCATTAACAGAGTGATCTGATTTTGATCACTACTCCATCCAGGTGATTTTAAAGCTTGATGAGTTGATTAGATTTATTATTTCCCAGGCGAGCATTTACACCAGATTAAGGATGCTCTGGAAACGCTTTTTGCTGTCGATCACCGATACCGATCACATGGATTGACAGTAAATTTCACATTGTAGTGATGATGAGGGCTAATGGCTACTTGATCTGTAGAAAACGAACCATAAATCTCCTTCATTTGGACAAAAACAGGTTTTTACTGACTTTTTCCTAAGATGAAAAAATACAAAAACTTGAAGGCACCCAGTGTTGTTTTCGTCAGCCAAGACGATAACAAAATGAATTCGTTAACCAATTCCATTGTATTCAACTGAATACCTCCTCAAGGGGGTAGAAGGAGGTGTGTCACAGACAGAGGAAGATAAGCACGTCTGACGTCGTTCTGCCTCTCCTAAGTTACAGTGAGAACGCTGGTCTCAGTGTTCTCTTTCTCGCAGACGGAAAAGAAAATAGAGCTACGTGGTTTTAGCCCTACAGCGGCAAAGGTTTTCTGATTTAACCACATTTTCTCATCTCAAACATGTCTCATTCTACAACATGTTAATTCAGTTTCAGCAGTTTGATAGGAAAATACTCAAACTCCAATGAATATGAACAGATTTCTACATAAATGCACAAAATCATTATTCCATGATGATAATGTGTCAGACTTTTATCCAGAGCTTCCAGCTGCTCCAACATAGCGTCTGACTGATGAGATCATCTCTTTATTGATTTTATATTTGAACACCTCATTCTGCATGTTCAGCTGCAGTGTCTTTAATAAACTCTGGTCTTCTCAGCTGCTGATGGGCTTGAATGTTGTTCAGATAAACTTAGTGTTTAGTGTTACTTCAGCTCATCACATGTTTTTGGTGTTGAATCTGTGAACAATTTAAACCTCAGTCCAGTCTTTCAGGTTTCATCTGCTTTAGTGATTAATACCACATTAATAAATTATCTCTAATTACTTTATTATGTCCACTCTTTGCTGTTACAGAGCCTAAAGAATGAATGAGAGGTAAAATCTGTTGAGTTAAACAGGCCATTACCTGGATCTGAACACTAGAGGGCAGCCACGGGTCAAATCAGAGGCTTTTTTAAAAATCAGGTCTAGTGATTCAGCTGCTCAGTGCTGTAATCACCTGAAGGCCTTTCTGTCCAGGCGTCCTGTCCTCTGCTCTGTCTTTAACTCTAAAGGATGCTCACTGAAATAGGAGGACATTGAAAGTGCTTTGTGGTTTATATCTCCATAGGCGCTGTAGACATAAAGACTGTTTTTGAGAGCAATTTAATAAAAATATTTAAACGTTTTTACTTTTTGACTTTTATATTTCATTTATTTATTTTTAAACTTGGTTATTTACTTTTTTAAACTCAGCCTTTAAATTTGAGTTATTGTTTTCTTTTTGAACTTAAAATTTCTCTAGTTTTTCTTTTAATTTGAATGGTTTTTTTGCATAAAATTGTTTTTACTTCGACTCTGAGCTGTTAAATTTTTTTTAATACATTTATTTTTTATTTATGTTTTAAAATGTTTGTACTTTATAACTTTTTTACAGTTTTATTTATTTATTCTTTTTATTCAATTCAATAAAAAATTTCAAAGTAGTTTACTTTATAAACGTTTGTACTTTTAGCTTTTACATTTCTTTCTTTTTTTATCTTTCTGAAAAAGTAAAAATATTTAAAATGTTTTTTTGCCTTTTTAAATATTTATACTTTTTAAAATTGATTTTTATAAAATTTTCTGTCCGTTTTTTTCTTTTTTGCTTTTGAACATTCTCACTAATTTTATTTCATTGTTCAGTTTACTTGTTAAACATTTGTTTTTATTTAAAATAACTTTTTTTTAAATTTTTACTTATTTAAAAACTTTTTGTGAAAGGTTCAGGTTTGGGCTGCAAATCAAAATGTTTACATTTTGCACAAATCATCATATATGGCCACTTTCCCTCTAAAGGGTAACCTCCTCCCTCCTCTCCCATGATGCTCGTTGTGTCTCTGCAGAGCTGTACAGCATCTGTCTCGCCCGGGCGAAGGAGAAGTGGAAGACCACAGCAGCTCCCACCACAGACACTGAAACTGAAGGTAGAGACTAAACACAAACTCTGCTCTTTGCTTCTTTAATAATTTCAGTCTCACACATTTTTCTTGATGCCGTTTCTTCCAGATGTTTCCGGTTCTTCAGACCGGGAGTCGAGCCTGGAGCTGATCAAGCTGGACATCTCGAGAACTTTCCCTCAACTGTGCATCTTCCAGCGGGTCAGTGACAGAAGCCTTGTGTGGTAGCGGTTACTTTAGGCTAAGCTACCTGGGTGTACTTGTAGGGGTTTTACACCAAAGAGAAGAGGTTCCAGCCAGAGAACCAACTCAGAACCTCCCCACTACGTCATATTAAACATCTCTTCCAGTAAATGTTTGACACCCTGTTGTGTTCTGAGTTCCTGTAGAGAAGTGTTTCTCAATTACAATTCGCCGTATCCCTGGGTCATTTTCTGCTGGCCAACATCTCCATCTCGCCTCCCTTCTCCGTAAACTGCTCTGGGTTGCCAGATACTCAACATGTCAACACAAAAACCCTCCCAAGCATGAATACAGACACTAATCCTAAAAAGTCCTCCAGTCTCACCTCCCTGACACCTCATCAAGCCCCCCCCCCCAAGTGGGGCACACCCCACTATTTGAGAAGCACTGCTATAGAGAATCACAGTCTAGGGAGACGGTTTATTTTCACTGTTCCCAGGGTTTGTAAGAATGCACAGCATTCTTTTAGGTGCTTGAAATCCTATTTCCTAAGCGCTTGTAAAAAATAGTGAATATTTGTGAATGCAACATTAGTCAGTAGGCTGGGGCGGTATTACGGTAATACCGTATACAGCCAGAGTTTAAAAATAACAACAATATCCGTTTCAATACCGTCATGAAAAAAACAGCACTGTGGGACTGCCAGTGAACCGATGGTAACTTTGGGCCGGTCTGGAACGCTCGCGCAGCCCGCTGTCCAAGCGACTCGTTTTACTCAGCACTTCCTTGTTGGGGCGTGATCTCGTACGGCCGCGGGTGTGTTCATGACCTTACAGCGCTTCAGTCAACAGCGGTAGCCGTCTGAGCCGAACATCAGCTGTAAGTGATCATGGTGAGAGACATGACCGAATTATGGTCCCAGTCCAACCCTGGTCACGGTAATACCGTATACCACAGGAAAATGTGGAGGAAGTTTGACGGTCTCAACATTTGGATACAGCCAATGTTCCCCCTAATTTTTCATGTGCGTGAGCAAAAACAAAAACTCCCTGAGTGAACATTCCTTGGATGGTGAGCAACATCTGATGTTTGTTCACACTCTGACTACGCCAGTACCACACTTGTTAAACACCACAGATCGTAACAAGTGTTATCATAGCTTATTAACAGAACCAAAGTACTGCTGTTATTTCCATCAAGATTACTTTAATATAAGTAATTTGGCCCACTTACAATTTTCTCACATCTCTCTTCTGTCTCCCTGGTCACATTTGTTAGGGGTAGTATATTTCTCAAAGTATCCTATGTATTATAGCATGTTTTTTAGCCTTTCTACAACTCACAATGTAACAGCATTTAATGATTAATATACATAAAGGGAAACTCTTTAAGGCACACATTTGACTGAGAACTTAAATGTCACCATATCAGTAGCATTATTTCATTACTTTTAAATATTATTGTAACTGTTCCTTAACCTTTTCATCCTCCACTGACTGTCGCGGTTTGGAGAAGCTCTTTAGGAACTGCAGAGCTCCATTTATTTGATTGATCTACACCGGGCCCATTTAGCACATAAATCCATCGATTAGACACTAAATTAGTCGATCCAGCTCAGCCAGTCATCATATAGAAATTTCTAAAAACTCTCAGTTCGGAGTCGAGTGCAGCGCAGCAGCAGGTGACGTGCAGCTCTGTGCGCTTCGCTGGACTCTGATTACCGTATAATATTAATGTTCATTATGGGAGAGGGAGAAAGAGAGAGAGAGATGCGGGATTCACATATTTTTTTTCATTGAGATACTTGGGGAAATCTGGCGCTGATGTTTAATGCGGACCTCCTTGAGGGTTAGTGAGTGTTTGGAGTCCAGTTCTATGTGTGCGCTCGCGGGGCAGTTTGTGCGTCTCAACAAGCCTCCGCAGCCTATAACGCTACTCTGAGAGCACATTACAACAGGAAGTGTAGTTAATCCACATCTGATCGCACGCTGAGCGCGATCGGGACCTTGAAAGCAAAGACGCGTTTGAGCGGATCAGGTCTGATACCTGATGCGCTCTGGCAGACCAGTTCATGTTCCTCTGCTGCAGAGCGCAGGACGTCTGGATCACAGGTCCGCGCACAGCAGAACCTCAGTCTGCTGGGCTGCAGTTATTGGTAGAGATGCAGCGTTATGTCCGCATCCTTGGTTCGAATTATTAGTGGGGACAATTCAGTGATTGCATGACGGTCTGATTGACGGGCAGATGCGTGCGCGCACACACACACCTGTCAGAATGACCGCCCTTCAGATATTTCCGTCAGAGTGAGAAAAAAAAACGGTCAAATATGGAAAATTTCAGGTTAATGCGACCCCTGTGCGCAGCATGGATTTTCTGTGCGCAGATAATGCGGGAGTAGTGCGCAATTGCGCACGCGCGCAGCTTAGAGGGAACATTGGATACATCCCAAGCCTATAAAAAGTGAAACCAACTTAGAGATTTTAAACCTGGTGCTCACATTTTCGTTGGTTGTTGGTCTCCTTGATCCTGATGAATCCTTCCTCATCTGGAAGTCAAAGGAAAGGTTGTGTGGATTTGAGTGAGTGGATTTGTGGCCTCGTTGTTTCACTGTCTTCATCGTTTCTTTGTTGATCACCAGGGTGGGCCGTATCATGACGTGCTGCACAGCATTCTGGGAGCTTACACATGTTACCGGCCGGATGTTGGCTATGTAAGTCACTCAGACATTTCACATCATTTTCACTAACATACCATCTTTATAAATGTGGGTGACAAAAACAAAAAAAACTTCATCATAAGATATTTCCTTAGGTAAAAAAAACTTCTAGAACAAAGTTGAACTGATTCTAAAATAGAAATTAAATTTTAATAAAGTGTACATTTAAATTAGTATTGCTTACCCCTTAAATGTATCCATAAATCTTTCTACGTTCTGCTTTAAAGGTGTGTTTTAGAGTAGGTCTTTCTGTCTCCTCATAAGTGGGGGAAGGAGTTTTTGATACATCAGCCTTTTCAAGTTTTTCCTCCCCCCCACTGCACGTTTTATATTACAGCACAGCACTAGAGCCAGTAATGTGGTGTGTTGCATGTTTCTTGTAGTAATATTCATACAGATTTTTAAAAATAGCTCTGATCACCTACATATACTATTATTAGGTGGCTTGATTGTGGTTAGAGTGACTCATGTGTCTGATTGGACCTGAGTGGGAGGTCAGAGTTGAGTGGGTTTGTTTCTGTAAGTGAAAAGTTACTGTTTTCGGTGACTCTGTGGGATTCGTGAGAAAAAGGTGACAAACCCATCCATCTATCTTCTCTACCTGCTGTTTCCTCCTCTGAGGAAGCTGGTGTCTAACTCCAGCATCACGGGGAGAGAGGACCAGCTGTGAGCCTCTGCTGTAAACATTTTATTATGAAAATTATATTTTTACAATTAATTTTAACTTTTTTTTTTAAACCTAATATTCAAGTTATTGAACAATATAACCAAACTATGTCCTAAAGCCCTGGAAGAAATGAAATATGACACATGAGCATAGGGCTGGGCGATATACCGAAAATTTATCGTTACCGAAATTTATGATGCTAACCGACATTTTGCCCATGTCGGTAAATTCGGTCTTTTAAAAAAAATGAAAAGGCATGTGCAGGTTGGCGCTGCTCGTGTCCCTTTAAGACGCACTACGTTCGAAGGGGTGGAGTCACATGACTCCACTCCATCCAGTCCGTAAAGAAGAGGGACACGGTGGAGTGGAGGATGATTCAAATGTGGAAGCTGCCGCGGTTAGGGATGTGTACTGTATACGGTGCTTTTTAAGGCACCGACCGACTCACGTGATCAGAAACGGTGCCTTGTTTCGGTTCCTGTCCGTCATTAATGAGAACTTGTGAGACAGCGATTCAGCCTGATAAGCTGTCGCTGATGCTGCACGCGCGTCACCTGCCTGAGTCAGTTGTGTGCGTGTTTCGGACGTGCTACAATTGTGTGCGTGTTGGTGTCGCTGCGTGCGTCGGAGCCTCCGACTCGGGAGGGGCTCACCTGTACCGCAGCTGAACGGAGTGCGCCGTGTGTCAGAGAGGAGCAGCTGAGTGTTTGTGTGTGTGTGTGTGTGCGTGCGTGCGTGCCCGCGTCGGATCATTAGAACCGGGACCGAGTGCTGCTGCCACTCAACAGAGTAGGCGATCCAGCTGGATTATGGTGGCTGGGTCAGCGGACCAGCAGGTCTAGTAGCAGTTGGGCCGTGAGGGGAGCTTATTGGCTCATCTACTGAGTGTCCCCCCCCCCGCCGTGTGGTTCTTTATTGTGATTGGCCGAATAGACAGAGATGTTTAGTGTATGTATTTGTCCACTGTTTTACATTAGTTTAATAAATTGTTATTTTATGTGGAAACACGTCTCTGTCTGCTGCTTCTGTAGAGGAGCCTTTTTACGGGACATTAAACCTCCTGTAGCTTCAGTTCTAAAGGGTCGGATAAAGATGAGAGAAGGGGAAAGAAAAAATGAGCAGCAGGTAGGGGAGGAAATAATCTGAGAGAGAAGAAATAAAACCTGTTCTCCTCATCATAGTAATTCCAGAGGACAAAGTTAGGAGGACAAGAAGCTGCTTAGAGTTTTTGCATCATTTATAAAACACTCAGCAGTTGGTTAAAGGTTTTCATATTGAAGAATTTTCAAAGAAAAGAAATGCGACTTCAGTCATTTGGGAACGCTTTGGATTCAGCAAAGATGATGTTGAGCAAAAAACTGTCAAATGTAAGCTTTGCAAAAAGTTACATATTGTATCCTTTACTTTTTATTTTGCCCAATTAATAAATCTTAACCACTAAAAGTACTTAGTATTTTCTTCATTTTTTGTCAGTGTCATTTTACAGTCCTTTAAAGTGGCAATAACATGATTGCAATCAAAAGGTTTAGGGGGAAAATTACTATCAATACAACTCCAGAGGAAATATGCTGCCTGCCACAGCCCCATCGAATGAAAAATTGTATTTTTGGTAATTGGGGTAGTTATCGTCCATTTATCGTTATCGAGGTTAACTGGTCAATTTATCGTGATAATGATTTTAGGCCATATCGCCCAGCCCTACATGAGCAGATTTTAATTAGTTTGTGCAAGTTTGCAATAATAAGCAAATTCATTCAAAAATACTGATGCATGTACAGTATTGTGGTAATTCTCACATTTGGTTGAAACAAACTAAAGATACATAACCAAAGGAACTCTTTAAACAACTGGTCTTATTGTTGCCCTTTGTGCTCATTATCTCAGCCTCATGCTGTTTATACATAGATAGAAATGAGTGTGACTTCCTGTACTGACCCCAACCCACCAGTATACACACACACACACACACACACACACACACACACACACACACACACACACACACACACACACACACACACACAGAGGGTTTACATCTGCCTCTGAGTTTCTGTTTTCAGTTTGAGTTCATGTTACTGATTCCCATCACAGACATGCTCAGCCATAGCTGCTCTTCTCTCTCCTTCAGAGCCTTTAAATGTAGAGGTTGAACCTTCTTACTGGTTGTGTTCAGGTCCAGGGGATGTCCTTCATCGCTGCAGTTCTCATCCTCAATCTGGACACGGCCGACGCCTTCATAGCTTTTGCCAACCTGCTCAACAAACCCTGTCAGATGGCCTTCTTCAGAGTCGACCACAGCCTTGTCAGTACACACACACACACACACACACACACACACACACACACACACACACACACACACACACACACACACACACACACTTTCACAACCACAACAAACCAGACACCTCACTGACATGACTTCTATTTTACTTCGTCTCTTTTCACCTGTAATGAGTTGACCTATATTCTCATTGTGGATGAAGTTCATGTCTGAGCTGCTGAAGAGTTTGATAATGAAAACCAGGATTTATATGTAAACACTCCAAACCGTATTTAGACTTGAACAAAGAAAGACATGAGAATAGAGGACAAGAAGCTTGAGGAAGGAGGAACACGTTTGTCTACTGATGCTACAGTCAGTGATGTTTGTCTCCTTATCTTCACCTGGGTCAACATGAGGGCTGCTCATATGGATCACTGATTACTCACAGTGCATCTAGAGAATATCCCAGTGTTTGCCAAAATATGTCGGACATTACCGACGTAATTTAAAATTGTCCGACGTAAAGCTGAAAATCGTCAGACACTCTGACCGGCGTGCTGCTTCTCCAGTTGTATCTCTCTCGCTCACCGTCTCTCTCCTTTTCTCTCTCTTTCGTCGTTCTCTTGCTTGCACCTCTCATTTGCTCGCCTCTCTATGAGAAATGTCAAAGTATTCCTGCAGACTTCGTTTCCTCCGATCATTTAGGAGGTTCTGGGTGTTTTATTCTCCTCTGGAGCTTCTAGGTGGACGTACAGTGGTGTGAAAAACTATTTGCCCCCTTCCTGATTTCTTATTCTTTTCCATGTTTGTCACACAAAATGTTTCTGATCATCAAACTCATTTAACTATTAGTCAAAGATAACACAAGTACACACAAAAGGCAGTTTTTAAATGATGGTTTTTATTATTTAGGGAGAAAAAAAATCCAAACCTACATGGCCCTGTGTGAAAAAGTGATTGCCCCCCTTGTTAAAAAATAACTTAACTGTGGTTTATCACACCTGAGTTCAATTTCTGTAGCCACCCCCAGGCCTGATTACTGCCACACCTGTTTCAATCAAGAAATCACTTCAATAGGCGCTACCTGACACAGAGAAGTAGACCAAAAGCGCCTCAAAAGCTAGACATCATGCCAAGATCCAAAGAAATTCAGGAACAAATGAGAACAAAAGTCATTGAGATCTATCAGTCTGGTAAAGGTTCTACAGCCATTTCTAAAGCTTTGGGACTCCAGCGAACCACAGTGAGAGCCATTACCCACAAATGGCAAAAACATGGAACAGTGGTGAACCTTCCCAGGAGTGGCCGGCCGACCAAAATGACCCCAAGAGCGCAGAGACAACTCATCCGAGAGGCCACAAAAGACCCCAGGACAACATCTACAGAACTGCAGGCCTCACTTGCCTCAATTAAGGTCAGTGTTCACGACTCCACCATAAGAAAGAGACTGGGCAAAAACAGCCTGCATGGCAGATTTCCAAGGCGCAAACCATTTTTAAGCAAAAAGAACATTAAGGCTCGTCTCAATTTTGCTAGAAAACATCTCAATGATTGCCAAGAGTTTTGGGAAAATACCTTGTGGACCGACGAGACAAAAGTTGAACTTTTTGGAAGGTGTGTGTCCCGTTACATCTGGCGTAAAAGTAACACAGCATTTCAGAAAAAGAACATCATACCAACAGTAAAATATGGTGGTGGTAGTGTGATGGTCTGGGGATGTTTTGCTGCTTCAGGACCTGGAAGGCTTGCTGTGATAGATGGAACCATGAATTCTACCGTCTACCAACAAATCCTGAAGGAGAATGTCCTGAAGGCCATCTGTTCGTCAACTCAAGCTGAAGCCATCTTGGGTGCTGCAGCAGGACAATGACCCAAAACACAGCAGCAAATCCACCTCTGAATGGCTGAAGAAAAACAAAATGAAGAGTTTGGAGTGGCCTAGTCAAAGTCCTGACCTGAATCCTATTGAGATGTTGTGGCATGACCTTAAAAAGGCGCTTCATGCTAGAAAACCCTCAAATAAAGCTGAATTACAACAATTCTGCAAAGATGAGTGGGCCAACATTCCTCCAGAGCGCTGGAAAAGACTCGTTGCAAGTTATCGCAAACGCTTGATTGCAGTTATTGCTGCTAAGGGTGGCCCAACCAGTTATTAGGTTCAGGGGGCAATCACTTTTTCACACAGGGCCATGTAGGTTTGGATTTTTTTTTTCTCCTTAAATAATAAAAACCATCATTTAAAAACTGCATTTTGTGTTTACTTGTGTTATCTTTGACTAATAGTTAAATGTGTTTGATGATCAGAAACATTTTGTGTGACAAACATGCAAAAGAATAAGAAATCAGGAAGGGGGCAAATAGTTTTTCACACCACTGTATCTCTCTGACGTTACAGTCAGAAATTACAGTCTGACGTTACATGTCAGATTCAGAATCAGACGTGAAATCTGCATCAGCCTCTGTCTTTTCTAATAGCTTCCTAAACGAACTGTAACCACCAGGATTTATTTTTATTCCGTTCGTTCTTCCATGTCCATCATTATTTAATGATCAAACACAGCTCCGTCGGACAGTATTAAAATACATCTGTAATGTCCGACGTGTTTACTTCTTGATGAGACACAGAACAGCTGATGAAGTTTCACCTGAAAGTGCTGCTGATCGCTCCCCCTAACTCTGTTACTGGTTACTTTGTATGAGGAACCAAACTACAAGAGAAAGAAGTATTAAGAATGTGAGAACAGGAGGAAAATCTGTGAACTCAACGGATTATTCTGCTGTTCTCTGAAGAGGATAGTGGGATGAAGGAGAGTAACAGAGCAGAATAGAATAGAAAATAAATCTTTTAGTGTTTTTAAATTTAAATTTAAATAAATTCCCTTAGTGGGAAAATTCAGATGCACCAGCAGCAAAGTTACAGGTAAAGATAAATAAATAAATCTAAAAAATAAGAATAACTACCTGACTGTATAGTAATTTAGAGCACAAACAATATTAACAGCATAATAAAATACTGCTCAATCATTAAAATGACAGACTCAGATCCTGATTGACAGAAAAGTGAAACTGAACAGGATTCCTGAGTGAAACTAGACCAGCAGCATCCTGGGTCTGTTAGAGCTAAACTGACTGTTATGGTTGTGTGATGTTGTATAGGAGTTGGCGCTTATTGCCTCTTGTTTCCTGTCTTTTAACCACATTCTAACTAGTGTCTTTTAAACTGCTGGCAGTTCTTTCAATTGACTTTTAGACTACCGTAATCATTGAAGATATTTTTATACTTGGCCTGTTGTTCTTTTCTTTGAATTGTTCTGTTTTATTATTGTATCTACTGTCTGTATTTGACTGTGTTCAGTGCTTTAGACTGCCTTGATTGGTGGTGGGAAGGCGCTATATTAATCAGGTCACTATAATACCCACTATTAAATAGATACAGATCTGCAGCACGTGACGACATTGTCCTACGTGATTAAAAAATGTCCTGCCTGAGATGCTCCCACGTTGGCTCAAAAGTTTTCGCGAACACTGCTATCAACCATTATTCAGTAAATTGGATCTAAATACATAATTGTTAGTTATAACATAATAGTAGTAAACACATAGTATTTGTATGAGTGCATTTATTCCATCTCAGAATTAGATAAAAATATATTTGCATTTTGATGTGCTGTAAAATGTGTTGTTACCAGGTGAAAATGAAATGGATTGGTTCAGATTAAATTATTTTAACAACTTTTTAAAAATAATAAAACCATCAGCTCCCCAGTAGATAATGATTCAAGCCAAGGAAAAATCATTTTAATTCCATTTTCTTTGTTAAATATAATATTATTTTAAAGGTTTTTGCATCATCTACTTGGTAAATTCTACGTAACAGTTTCTTTCCTTTATTAATAGTGATCTCAGTGTAATTAAATCTCATCAAATTAAAATATCAGATCCTGATGAGGACTGTGTCTCAAGGTTTCAGTCCAAAAGTCTTTTAAATCCAGTAAGTTTAATTTTAATGATTAAGTTTAGTTTAATGATTTTTTTTTGTTCTGTGTTTTGATGCTAGCTGCAGTAGATGCAGCGCTGCTGTAGCTCTTCTTCCTGACTCAGCGACCACACTGTGGTGTGACAGCTGGTCCTGGCCTTCTAAACATCCCATCATCCTCTCTGTGACCTGCTGACGGTAGTGAGCAGACAGTGTGGTTTGTTTCTAACATCAGCCTCTCTCCTCTTACAGATGTTGACGTACTTTGCAGCTTTTGAAGTGTTCTTTGAAGAAAATCTACCAAAGCTCTTTGCACATTTCAAGAAAAATAACTTGACCCCTGATATTTATTTGATCGACTGGTGAGTTGCTGTTCCACTCCTATGCATTTACTCCAGTCCCTCCCTCATATGTTCTAGACTCTAAATGAAGACCTGACTGAGTTCAGCTCTTGAACTTTGAGCCATTATGTCACCTGACACCTGGAGCTGTGAAGCTGCCTCTGCTCACACCTTATGTGTCTCTGTTTAGTGCATCAAGTGTTTTTCTGAGAAAACAGGAAGGGCTGATAGAGCATACAGGGGTGTGTGTGTGCGTGCGCGTGCGTGTGTGCGTTACTGGAGAAAATGTTTTTTTTCTTCATCCTCACCCACATGTCACCACTCAGGTCACTTAAATGCTGAGCCTTTCTTTGACTTTTCTAGGTCACATTTTTGCACCTTAAAGGGATTTTCCAGTCATTTTGAAGTTGTGTTCTGTCAGTTTTTCACCTACAGTGAGGACCACACCCACACCGAGTTGTAAATTTAAAGACCTGAAAATTAGCTGATCATTTCTCACCAATCTGCAGCAGTGGCTCTCCCAATCCTAGCCATGAATCTACTTCCTGTTTCCAGAGACTCCTCCATCATTGAGTGATGTCACCAGTGGCTGTGGTCCTTACTGTTGATAAATAACTGATGGGACTCCACCTCAGCATGACTCAAATGTCCTTTTAATTCAGGGGCGTCCAGTCCTGGTCCTGGAGGGCTGGCATCATCATCCGTTATGTTTTAGAGGTTTCTCTGCTTCAACACACCTGATTTCAGTTAGTGGGTGATTAAAGACCTTCTGCAGAGCTTGATGACATGCAGAACAGGTGATTTAATTATCAAATCTAACTGGTCTGGATCTAAAACATGCTGGATAGCAGCCCTCCAGGACCAGGATTGGGCTCCCCTGCTTTAATCTATTAAGTAATCACATTTCTTCATGGAATACAGCTGGAAATGACAGGTTTAAAGAAATAAGAAAATGTTGATTTCGACCTTTAAAAGTTAAGTAGGCTAATTACTCGTCCTAAACTGAACTGTGATGCTAGCTGTTTAGCAGAGAAAGTCAAACACATGAGTGTTTTTAGAATATTATGATCCTGGCTCCAAATGAAAACTAGTGAAAATGGAGGTGCAGTGGAAAATATGTTGTAGACTGAAGCAGATGTGGTGTGGACTTAGGGCTGCATGATATTAGGAAAACCTGCGATTACAGTGTTTAATATCACGATGACAATAACACATGCAATAAATAAACAAACCCTTTTCCCTGAGTAGTCCTGGTACTGGGTGCTGCAGCACTTCAGCAACAAATCCACTCCAAAGGCCTGCTAACCCTTTACTGATATATTCATGCTGCATGTTCACCTAATGGGAAAAAGCTCATCTAAATGATAAAAACATTGTTTTCTACCTCAACAAAACCTCATTCACAGCTAAATGAAAATAAAACATAAAAAGACAGAGAGGCAATGCACAGAGTGGTGACAAGGCAATATGATCCTATCCACACAAGCCACCCTTTATATTAAAGGCAAAAAACATTCCTTTCCAACAGAATGTGTTTCATCACTCTGTAAAACTCACTGAACCAGCAGCTGAACAAGAGGGAAGCAAGGATTATTTCATGAGGTCAGAAACATAAATCTAGTGTAACCTTTGCTGTTTTATGGTCATAATCTATGTTAGAGTAAAGATATCACTCCTCTTGTAATCCATTTTCCCAACTCGTAATTCTGCTGTGCACATACGCACGCACGCACACACACCGCACGTACACCCGCGGTTTTCCTGTAGAGTACATGTTTGTAGAACTTCGTCTCCCTTGTAACCAAAGTTCCACCAAATGAGAGACAGACGTGATTTTTTTTTTTTTTATCACGATGTCATCACTGACATTTTCCTCACTTGTTTTGCTCTCAGCCATTGCAACGCTAAGCTAACTCAGCTTACAGAGGGGTTAGTGTCTAACATAACGGATCCATCTGATTGGTCACATTTGAGAAGAGCTACATTTGATTGGTCAAATGCTACCATGTAAATAACACAACGCATTAGCTTAGAAAGAGTTCATGTGTAGTTCCTATGGAAACATTTGAACCAACCGTTCATCACTGTTTTTGACGTGTTTCGCGATGGGCCTATCAAACGTCCTGTTATGGCGATGACGATGAGTTTTTGATGTATTGTGCAGCCCTAGTATGGACAGGTTTACATGTAATGTTGTGAAACATATCAAGCAGAACTCGTTCATAATGACTTTAGTTTTTTTTCTTCATCGTTACAAGTCATGTAAGGGCTGAGTGTACAGTCTGACACTACGCCTTGCGTAATTATCTGCAAAACTTGCTGAGTGTTTTAAGCCCTGACAGCCCAGGTCACCTGACCCGTTTGTTCCTGTTGGACATTTCCAGGATCTTCACTCTGTACAGTAAGTCTCTGCCTCTGGACCTGGCGTGTCGGGTGTGGGATGTGTTCTGCAGAGACGGCGAGGAGTTCCTTTTCCGCACGGCGCTAGGCGTCCTGCGTCTCTACCACGACGTCCTGATCACTATGGACTTCATCCATATGGCCCAGTTCCTGACCCGGCTGCCCGACCTCATCCCGCCTGAGCAGCTCTTCCAGCACATCGCTGCTGTCCACATGACCAGCCGCAACAGGAAGTGGGCACAGGTGGGTGTTTCCTGCTTCCATTCTGGTGTTTGTCCTCCATGCTGGCTCATTTCTGATGGTCTTGAATGGATGTTTGGGTCAATTTGAAGTGGCATTCTGTTCATTATTTACCCACAGTAAGGACCATACCCACTGGTGACGTCACTTAAAGTGGGTGAGGTCTCTAGAAACCTCTGACAGGAGTAATACTGGTGGCTAGTCAATCGTATGTGATAAATTCCATGTCATGTGATTAACATAAAATGGTTTATACATGTAATTAACATCTGAGTGTTAATTAGATGTTCAGGTTTTGGACTCCTTTAAATTTGAGTTGAATATTTTAACTAAACAAATGATCTTGTGTGAAACTGTAGAGATTATAAATGGAGATCTAACACCGTGGTTCTCAAACTTTTTTACCTGAGTACCACGTGTAGGATCTTCAAGTACCACCATGATGTTGGATAATAAAATTGTGCAAAATTTGACTGTTTTAGTACAGGAATCTTTTGTAAAAGGTATAAAAATTGGATTACGCTGCATATAGTTTGAATGCTGTTTATTGTTTTTACTCTCATATTAACACATATTTTATTTAAAAACATAAGAATTGATTATAAGTAAAATTCAAACTTTGTTGGGCTGAGTCATATTTTCTTCACTTTGTGTAGTTTCTAGCTCCTCGTTGCCACATTGTGTTCGTTATCGTTGTTGTGACTTTCATTTGAGAGGGATTCACACTCATTGTTGGTTTTCTGCTCTGTTAGTTGTTTTGGCCTCATCAGGTCTCTTTGTAAAGCTACCATTTTTAAGCCATGAGAACTTGTATTTCTAGCATGTACTCCGCTTTCTAATCTGTGGTGCGCAAACTGTTAGCCCATCCGGCGTTCAGAGACAACACATGTACGTCGTGGTGTCATAAACAAATATATTTTAATAAAAACACTTTAATAATGGTGAACATTTGCCCAAATTAGGCCACCTTATTCATAAGCACTTTATTTAAAAAATATTCACTGTTCTAGTTTCCAATATTTAAATTAAAAAAAGGATTGTGTTCTCCGTGTACCACCAGGGGGCACTGGCGTTCCACCGTTTGAGAATGACTGATCTAACACATCAGCATGACTGTTTGAGTAAGAGTTGTTTTAAATTCCCAGAATTGGCTAATTATCACCAATCTGCAGCAGTGTCTCTCCCGATCTGACTATCGGTGAGCATTGCTCCAGTCAGATGAGTACTTCCTGTTTCTACATACCCCACTTGTTTTGAGTGATGTCACCAGTGGGTGTGGTCCTGACTGTAGATAAATACCTGATAAAAAGCCACTTTGTTCCCTTTATTGAACCTACTCTTCCTCGTCCTCTCAGGTCCTTCAGACGTTGACGGAGCAGAAGAAATCAGCAGCCAGACAGTCCGGAGCTGAAGCGCTGAGCTGAGAGGGAACATGGCTCACTAATCTACTCAGATCCCCTCCGGCTTTCAGGAAAATCTCCCAGCAGGACTTCTCACCAGGCCAGAAGGACCTGAGATGGGCAGAAAGCCCGTCCATCAGCTGGAGGACTAACCTTACTGTAGATGCTGTGATGAAGCTCCATGTCACTGCTCTGATCTGAACCAGCATCCCAGAGGAGGGTCTGAAGCAGGGTGGGAACAAACCTGAGGCCTTATTAACTCCCTCCTCCCTCCTCTCCTCAGAAACCCAGTGGTGAACTGGAAACTGTAGCTAAGAAAAGGTGAAGAATGTAACCCACACTCCCATCATCCTCCACTCAGCTCTGAATCCTCACACATCCATTACACTCTGCTTTCCCTCTGGTTTGTTGGTCTGTCTTCATTTCTACCTGCAGTCTGAAGGTTAATCTGAGTCAGGGAGCAAAATATCTACAGCCTAGAACCAAACTCCAGAGATGAGTCAGAGAATAACTCATCAGTCTCCTCTGTGTGCTCGTCGATCGATTGCTTTTGTCTGGGGTTAGTTTTAAAGTCGTTCCTTAAACTTACTGATATCTGTTGTTTCAACACCAGACAACATGTTTGGAGGTCCTTAAAGCTGCCAGTTCTACAGGTTGTGTCCTGGTTTTAAGTGTCAGGTTATTCATGTAACTATTTAATATTTATCTAAACATAATGAGATGTGAATGAATCCTGTTCCTGGTATTGAAAGGCTCGTCTCGTCTCCCCAAGTCAAATTTTTCACTCCAGCAGAGAGGAGTTTAATCTGCTCTGATAGCTTCTGGTGTTTCTACAAACACCACGGTACTCCAGGTGTTTTAGCATTCAGGTACGAACAAAATAAGCTTCAAGTTCTCTACAAAAATACTCAACCCCCCTAAAACCCTCTCTAAATGTGGGTTCCTTTTTAACCCCCAAAGCCAGTACTTCACTGGGCTGCAACTGTTGCAAAGAAGTTTCCAAAATGTCTCAAAGTATTCCTGAAGGTTTTCATTTCCCTTTCAGGACCTCACTATTTGAGACACTGCAGTTCTGAACATGTTCCCAAAAAATTAGCAAGACAAAGTTTCCCTCAGAATAGTCACAAGTTGTTGCGTTAATCTGGACCTCATCTCAAAAGCGTCTTCATTGCTTCTCGATTTAGTTTCCATGAGGTAGAAAAGTTCAGGGATTGTTAAATAACTTTGGGAGGAAATTTGCAAATGAAATGAGGCCAAATTGAGATATAATTGAAACTATTTTTGGACAAAATTTCAATAATACAAACTGAACAACACTCAGTAAGTTTGAATCGTGTGTCCCATGTTACCCAGCTGTTTATGAAATGTGAGGGTGAGGAACTGGATTCATCCTCATGAAAACCTTCCTTCATCTCGTCTGTATTTACAAATCAAAGGTTAGTCAGGAATGTCTCTGTTAAAAGCAGATTTATTTAACAGCACTTCATTCATCAGTCACAGAAACCTAAAAACACCAACGTTCTCCCTAAAGCTCTGCATAAAAATGGCATAACTTTATGCCACTTTTGACTGATCTGATGGAAAAGCTTTAAGTATAGAAGTGTTTCTTCTACTGGATGACTGAGTTGTGTTGCTTGGATGTCTGAGCTCACCAGCCAGGTGTTAGTGGTGCGTTCACGCTGTGGTGAACGTGTTACCCCCCCGCCCTGACCAGGAGTGGGCGGGGCCTGCTCTGACAGCACCATAAAAGGGGGACTTGCATCATCAGAACTGTTTTTATGTTACGTTTTGTCTGATAAACTCATAACAAAGCATCTTTTTTTAAAGCACATTTTCCAGTCGAGTTCATCTGATGAATAAAATCTGTGAAGGTCTGAGGATTCTTTGTTTTGAAGATGAAAACTGCTGTCTTGTCTTGTGAAGCTGCTCCTCCTGCTGCTGGTTTTGTGAGGTTTTTTTTGTGTTTTTGTCCCGTAACCTCCAAGTCCTTTCTGTTCTCTGGATGTTTCGTCCTCACGGAGGAGAAGCTGTGGACTAGATCTAAAGTCAGAAATGAGAACTAGACTCGTGTTTGTCTCAGTTGTTCGGTGACTGCTCGTTTGCAGGGTTTATTTGTGCAGCAGCAGACTTTCGGATCGCTCGTCTACATGCACCCCCTCCCCTCCCTCGACTCCTCCACTGTGGTCACACACCACAGGACTGCAATAATGCTTTTTGCACAAACATGTAAGCCTTTTGTGTTGAGCTGTGCCTGTCACATCATCAGTCATGGTTAAAACAGGTTTTCCATTTTCTCCTTTTGTTTTCCGTTCATCTCTGGTCTGGTTGCTGTGTTTGTGTGTGTATCTGGTGAAGACATTTCTATAAGAGATGTCAGTTACTATAAGTTGTTACATTAAAGGTAAAGTCTGGGTTTTATCAACACTAGCTGCTCATTCCTCGATCCTCTCAAACATTTAAATGTCATTTACTGCTGGTTAGAGATCAGCTTAATTTGCTGGACATCTTGTTTTTATTTTTAAACTTTTATTGTTTTAAGAGACCCATGTACTGTAGAGGACTGATGGAGGTGTGGAGACGGGCGAGGGTCATCGTGCAACTGTATCTCACTTGAAATGTATATAAATGATGGTTTTAATATAATAAAATGCTGTACACATTAAGATGCTTTGAGTGGGGTTTTTAAATATCTAAATACTTATCAATCTCTTTCTTGGTGGTGATGATCTGACCAAGCAATTTCTATTGATGGTAAAGAGAATAAAAACTAGAATTTTGTTTTATTTTTGTCGCTGTGATGACATTCTCCACAATGTTCTAAAGACGGATCATAAAAATGAACTTTGTCCCAGAAAACCCATTTCCAATGGGTTTATGAAGAAGGCCCAAGAAATTCCCGAAGCGCCATCTCCTAAAGTTGATTCAGTTAGAGGATGGTTGGTGTCGAAGGGCAGCACAGAAAGAAGCACGTTTTCTCCATGAAAACCATCGTGGACAGATGGACTTCCAGCGATACGTCCAGAGGTTGGACTTCTGAGGACTGGAGCAAAGGTTGCTCTGATCACTTCCCTTTATGATCGTTTAGGTAATCCAGGAAAGGAAAATCTGAAGAAGAGCTCTCCCATCAACAGCAAAGCATCCTGAGACCATTCATGTGTTTGTTGCCTCTCGGCTCTGTTTAGCTTCAGAACAGCCATGAATAAAGAATGGGACCGAAGCATCCTCCAAGAGGAACTCCTCCGACCATCCAAGAACAGTAAGTCTAAGTGTCTGTAGGAACTAAACGTGCTTTTAGCATCAACCTGATTCAAGATGGCTGCCACAGCTAACTGACCTTAGAAAACACAAAACATGGCAACAACTCTGTCGGTTTTACAGATATTGAGCTAAAATGTTATATCCTAGTGGTAGGGGTGTAAGAAAAAAAAACATTTTACTGATGTATGATATAAATATCAGGATGGCATATAGCTCAGTTGGTAGAGTGGCCGGTCTGGCAACCAGAGGGTCACTGGTTCGAGCTCCAGCTGGGTTAGATTGTCGTGTCCTTGGGCAAGACACTTCACCCACCTTGCCTGCTGGTGGTGGTCAGAGGGACTTGGAGGGCGCCAGTGCATGGCATCCCCGTCTCCGTCAGTGTGCCCCAGGGCAGCTGTGACAACATAGCTCATCACCACCAGTGGGTGAATGTTCAATACATACAGTGCTTTGGGGAGTGTTCAGCGCTCTATAAATACAAGCCATTTACCATATATTGTGATATTTCATGTCACAATATATCAATATTCTGTCCGGCTGTAGAGCAAACATATCAATATTCTTAAAGAGATACTCCACCCAAAAGTGATTTTTTTTTGTCTGTTGCCATATTCCTCGTAGTTAGATACATGGGCAAAAACAATTTGTAACCTGCAGCTGTTATCCTGATCCAGCAGTACTCCTTTAGCTTAGCAGAAACACTGTAGGCTAAGTGAATGGTAACGACTAAAAAAGTCCTCAAAAATCACTACACAATACTGGCTACTAGGCCAAATCTGGTAACGTTGTTTGAAGATAATCTCTGTGCAGCTCACGACTTTGTGTAATTTTTCTTCATCTTTGAGGTTTACATCTCCTTGAAGACGCTGCGTCATGTCCTTGCACCGTTCAGCGGAGGCTTACAGCAGTTCTTTGTCATAAAGTAGTCCCAAATCTAAAACAGTACATACTACCTGTAATTCCTTTGTGTTACTTTTTATTTTCACGTACAGTCTATATGATTATTGAGGTCACTAGGCAGAATTATTATCACTGCTGAGTGATTTTAAGGACTTTTTTCTCAATGCTAGTAGTTACCATTCACTTACAGTGTTTTCTGCTAAGCTAAAGCTAAAGGAGTACTGCTGGATCAGGAAAACGGCTGGGCTGCTTACAAATAGTTTTTGGCCGTTATGGGGAATATGGCAGTAGACAAAAAAAAAATCTCTTTTTGGTGGAATATCCCTGGTACAATATCAATTTTTTAAAATAACAATTTACATGCAAGAATTAACAACAGTAGTTCATTTTTGTGTTGCATTTCAACCTCCGATTGCTTGTTGGCTGCAGTCATTAGTCCTCAGCAGTGCTCCTCTTCCACAGAACATCAAGATCTTGCTATGGTACAGGTGAGTGGTAAACTTCACGCAGCTATCTGATGAATGAAGCAGAGAGGATACAGCAGCCTTCAAAGCTGATGTTTGGACACATTTTGGTTTATAAACAAAGAAATATACCGTAATAAAGACTGACAGGAGTTATGCACTCTATGAAATCTGCAACAGCAGAGTCAAATACTCAGGCAACAGGACAAAGTTGTGAACACACGGCTAGTTACCATGACAACGTAGCATTAAAGGATCATTTCAGCATAAAGTGAATTGATTCAGCTCAGCTGAGAACTGAACAGGCTAACTTTTCTGTTCAGCAGAGACGGTTTTCAATCAATTAAATTAATAAATATCGCAATATATCGTACTGCTTGTAGTATCATGATATATTGTGATGTATCGTGATGCTCATCATTGCCAGATTCTTGCCAATACACAGCCCTACTAGTGGGTGACTCATTCACAACATAAACCTCAAGTTCTAACAGGTGGCATTACAGTAACTTCACAATTAAACAACATGATAACTCTGGTTTGCCAACAGAAAGTGATCTGATTTAACAAATCTGATGTGGGACATGGTGGGGGATAGGAACTACTGTAGGGACTTCTAGGCCTTCAATTATTAAAGGCTTTTGACACAATTCTGAAAATTGTGTTTTCTGCTAAACTAGATTCATAAATTTAAATGTTTTGGCAGGAAACCAAATTAATTCAAATTTACAGAAACTTTGGTGAGAAGCAGAAAATGATGCAGGTCAAATGTTGGAGTTAGCATCAAATTTCAGAAACAATGTTGATTAGGTTAGGTGTAAATTATATTAAAATACTATTATTTCTTCAGTTTTCATAGAATCAACCACAGATTCAGTGAGTTTCACCACCAGCCCCCTTAATGTGAATGTGTTATCAGACCTGATGAATCGTGTTTATCTTTACATGTTTCAGGTCCTTACTTTTGAATTTCTAACTTGAAAGGTTTTGGAGGAGGTAGAAACGTTTTGCACCGTGTCACCATCACCCTTTGATCTGCACCTTAGGGCTAACCACAACAGCATTTCCTCTCAATCCACCGTTCCACCTAACCGAGTGGAAAGTTTCAGTCACAGTCGAACTCCGTCTGTCTGTGACCACAAACACCCTTCCTCTCTAACACCTTCATGTGTTTTTTTAATGATTTGATCTTGATAAACGCAGCTCCAGACCTCCGTTTCTGTAGAAGCCCCTAACCCTGCAGCGGTGGTGTTACTCTCCATCATCTTCTGCTCACCATGAGGACTGCTCGCATCCTGCTGCTCTGCATCCTCGGAGCTGCACTGATCTCTGCAGTTCTCTGCAACAGTGAGATTTACATTTTGTCACTTTTCTGGTGGAAATGTCTTTTTCTTAAAACACCTGATTTTCTGTTCTTCAGATGGTAACGGTCCAGATGGCTGCTGCTTCACCTTCTTTCCAAGAAGAGTCAACAAAAACCTCATCAGCTCATATTACATGACCGATTACCGCTGCCCCAAGACCGGAGTCATGTAAGTCCTGCTGACTGGACTTTAGCTTGATAATGAGATCCTTTCAGATTCTAATAATAAATGTTGATGGTAAAAAACACAACTGGATGATGAATTTCTGTTTGAGCTGCCATTTATTCTTTATTCTCCTTTTGTTTTTGAAGAAATTAAGTCAAAACCTGCTGTTCTGTTTCAGTTTGGTGACTAATAAAAAGCGTAACATCTGTGTGGATCCAAACCTGCGCTGGGTTGATGTGATCATGAGGTTCGTGGACGAGAAGGACTTTTAGAGGAGCCGCCTGCTTTGATTTGTTTCCTGTTCTTTCTGATTACGTACATAACTGTCTAATCCATATAAACGTGATCTCTGTTATTGTATTATTCTGCTGTGAGTGGTCAAAGATTCATTAAAGACTTTATGCTGGTCCTGAACAGAAGATGAACTTATGGATTACCTGTTGCTCTGTGATCTTGACTTTTCATGTCACTGAGTGTTCAATGTGTATGACAGGTTATTCCTAATAATCAGGTGTGTGTGTGTGTGTGTGTGTGTGTGTGTGTGTGTGTGTGTGTGTGTGTGTGTGTGTGTGTGTGTGTGTGTGTGTGTGTGTGTGTGTGTGTGTGTGTGTGTGTGTGCGTGTGCGTGTGCATGTGTGTGTGTTCTGTGATTTAATCAGAAACCAAGCTTTTTAAAAAAAATTATTTCACATTGATCAAACTTTTCCTGTAATGTCGTTTATTATAATTCAGATATTGATTCACTCTAAATAAAGTTCCTTGACTTTCTGTGACTTTTTGTTATTGTTGTTGTAAATGGTTGGACTTTAGGTCTGCCCTTGTTTTACTGTAAACTTCCTTTAGATACATCCTCCTGAACAGCTTCTATAGGGGACCTCCTGGTCTGGTTTATTATTTATTTTTATAATAAATTAATTTATCCAGGTGGTAAATTTCTCTTTATGTGAAGATTTTTGTTAGTTTTCTCTGGTGTAGTCAGTCTAAATGCAGATCAGAGTACTGGTTTCACTGGGATGTGACCATTCTGATGTACAGGCAGCTCACTGGAACAGATGGGAGCTGGTTTAGTGACAGGAGTCCATCCATGTGACTGAGCTGAAACAAAGGTCCTACCTCTAACTACATGTGTAGCGTTAACTAAGTATTGCTTTTTGTTTTCACTTCGACAACATTAGGTAGAAATCTTTACCTTTGACAGAAGTGTTGTGCTTTTATTTCTGGATCAAAGAGCACAGTTTACACATTCAAAATGTTGTAAATTCGACAACAACATTTCTGACATCTACTTAGCCTAAAGCATCCAGTGACATCGTGATGGGAATTCAGTTTGGGTCTTTTCAGGATTTTTTAACCCTGATGATCTCAGTACTTCTAAACAGATCTCGCCTTTCAAAGAAGTTTCAGTATAAACCAAGATACAATCTGCTGTGTGGTGTACCCCAAGGCTCTGTTTAGGGTTCAATGCCATTTCCACTTTATATGCATGGTGGTGCAGTTTGTAGAACTGTTGCTTCATAGCAATAAGGTCTCAAGTTTGAATCCCGACTGTAGCCTCTCTGTGTGGACTGCATGCTCTCCTCTTGCATGCATGAGTCTCCTCCTACAGACCACAACATGCCTGATAGGTTGTATTAAAAACATCCAAATTATCTAATATATTTACCCTCTTGGACCGATCGATTATAACTCTCATGGCATCTCCTGCCACTCTTATTTAGCTGTTCTGCTCCTTCTAGGATTTTGATATCTTCAAACGACGAGGTGCTAAATCAATAGTTTAGTTCAGGAGTACTCAGTCACAAACCTTAAAGGGCCACATAAATGTTCAGGTGCAGGAACCCCTTGGAAAGGTGGGTGCTCAAAATTAAAATGAAGCACATAGAAAAAGATTTTAGAGGCAGAGAGCTGGTTAAATGTTTAAGATAATTTAATCGTGAAATCTTTTGACTTTTCATTTAACCATCTTTATTTGTACTTTAATCATTATGAGTTTTAAATGATAAATTTAATTTGTTCTATATTTTTATTTGTTTAATAGTCTTTTATTTTATTTTGATGCTTTTGGCTCTCTGTCTTTTAATCATGTTTTAATTGAATGTTTTTGTGAAGCACTTTGTGGTTTTATTTTGGCGCTATAGAAATAAACTTTACTTACTTACTTCTTAATGTATTTTCTTTGAAAGGCTATAAAAAACATTTAACTTTTAACAGCACACATTCCCTAAAGCTGACTGTGATCTTTATACTCTTCATGTGGGAGAGCCAGGGTTAAATCCCAGCACTGCCAACTATCAGTTAAAGGTTTTCCACACACACACACAACCATGCAAGAAAAAAAAAGTCAGAAATATGCAGGTCATGCTTACCTATTGTACCCCTGGTTTAGTCAAGCTGCAATCTGGAGTTTTTGCCAATCAGCACCATCTAGAGGTGGAAAAATGTTCTGCAGCTTAAGCCAAACCCTACTTCTGTGTTTACAGCTGAATTAACAACAATTTTGTTCATGAATGCTCATGTTAGGCTGTTTATTCATAGATATATTTATTTTAAATACTTATTTATAAGAAATGTCACCAACACTGTATCAGTCTACTTCTGCAAACACACACACTCTGTGATTGACCTCTGAGAACGTCTAATGCCATTGGCTAATGCTGACCGGCGCTCAGTTCTAATTGTGTGGGACTCTATGGGACGGGGGGCAGGCTTATTGAAGAAAATTGGATGTATTGTCTTACCTTACAGAACAGAACAGGGTCAGGCTATCACTGATATGGATTTCCAAAATTTTATACATAATGCCTGACAGGGGAAACTCCTGATATCAGCTTTAATTCTACTTACAAATCAGTCGTCTCATTTTTTAGTTTTGTTTTCAGAGAATTTCTTTTATCAGTCAACATGTTTCTCGGTTAAACTGTTTTGGACATCATACTTTGTGTGTCTGTTTCCAAAAGCTCAAACTCTGCACTAGGTGCTGGTGGTTTTGTGGTTAAACTTGTGATCACAACAACACACAAATGCAGCAGTAAACACATGTGTGAAGTTATTTTAAATCCCTGAGTGGTTCGTCTCTATCATGCACAGGTTTCAGTCTGTTCCGGCACAGAGTGAAGTTTGAGAGAACCATGAGGTGGATCTGTCACGTCGGTGGCTCTCCTGAATGTTGGTTGGATCGCCTTCTTTTTAGAACCAGATCCTGTCTCAGGTAAGCCGGACCTGTGTTCGTCTTTACTGCTCTTATTAAATAGTTTGTTTCTGTCCTCCAGATACTTTTGTTTTCATTTGTTGTGCCTTTTCCTGCCAGGTTGTGATGATGTTTTGTTGTTGTGAGAAATTCAGCAGGTATCTTTTTATTGACAGTGTTTGTTCAGAGGAGAAGCAGCTCTGATGAGGAGATGGAGGAGTTCTGTCTTCGTCCTCCAGCTGATAGAAACTGGACTCTGCATTCAGGATGGACCACTGCTGAAGTTTCACAGTGAGGTTTTCTTTTGTCCACAGAAACTTTATGAGCCTGACAGAAACAAGCTGATCACCTTAAAATGACAAAAGTAGAGACAGATTTGAGGTGATGACTGGGATTTGTGTGACTGGGAGGAACTGTCTGGACAAACTGAACCTGAACAGGAGGTTTGGAGTTGGATGTCTGTGCTAGTCACGGTTTTTCCAAAACAAACATCAGGTTTGAGCTTAAGGGTGTTCATAAGCAGACCTGACACCAGGACAGCTACAGGTTGGGGTGGCGTGTAGCTCAGATGGTAGAGTGGCCGTTGTCGTGAGCGGGAGTCACGCAACTCTCCTCGGTCACCTTACCCAGTTCTCCAAGTCTGAAGCTATCCAGGAAGACAAATCACACAAGTTCTAGTTAAACACACCAGTGTAAAATACTTCTGCAGAAGGAGAGAGTTCTGCTGTTTCAGCCACTCTCTGAAGGTCAGTCCTTCAGAACATACACTTTATAGCATCACAGGGTAAGAATGTGGGTTTTCCTATCCAATGAGGGGTGGTCCCTCATTGCTTACAATCTACGATAGCATCACAGAATAACAAGACTCTCGGTTTCCTATCAGACAGACAGAAGATTTGCTATCCTTCGTTAGGCCTGGGAACTATCTGTTACTCTGGCATCCTGCTCTGCTCCCAAGGCCAGGAGATCTCCCTCCCCCAGGCCTGTTGTAAATCTCATACCCAACCTGATTAGACTGAAACTCTAAAGTATAATGTTTTACTCTTAGATTTTGCTTTGCTCTATTCTACCAAAGTCCTAATACTATGTGAGTGTAGTTATTATGTTAGTGTAAATACTTACGTGAGTGTACAAACTATGTGAGGGTGCTCTACCATTACTTCCGTGATTTAGGATGCATAAATTAAAGTGTTGACCTCTGTCTGTGTGAGTGCTCTCCTCTCCTGACCTCGATGTGAGTGTGTGTGTTTGTTTTATCTCCTGTGAGTGAGAGTGAACTATTCAGACTCCCAAATGTGTGAAGTGTTATCTTATTGTTCTTGATGTGAGTGAAGAACTTTGAGTTCTTTGTGATATTTCTGTGAATGTTCCTAACTATGTCTGATTATCTAAGTGGATACATGAGTACACATAATAAACCCTTAGTCAAATGGTTAAACATAACTTGCAGTTCTTCCTGTGTGGTGATAAATACAATCAAACAGTGACCCAAAGTGATTACATATGATTATAAACACAACATTATATAAATTAATACATGATCATACAGACAACGTGAAACATATAATAACTCATAAAAGGTGATTTACCCATAAATGTGATAAATGTGATTAGCTCAATAAAACAGTGACCCAAAGAATGGTTATAACATGATTCTGTACACAACACCGTCTAGCGACCGGAGGTGTTGCTGGTTCAATCCCAGCTCCGACTGGGTTACATTGTCGTTGTGTCCTTGGGCAAGACACTTTACCCAGCTTGCCTGCTGGTGGTGGTGAGGAGGGCCCATAGGCGCCAGATTGTTTGGTGACTCCAGCCTCTGACAGTCTGCCCCAGGGCAGCTGTGGCTAAAAGTGAAGCTAACTGCCATCAGCGTGTGAATGTAGGGGTGAATGTGTCTATGTAGTGTGAAGCGCTTTGGGAGTTCTAGGACTATAAAGTGCTATACAAGTACACTCCATTTGATGACCACTTTCATCAGATCTGTTTCCATTTGTCTTGGAAGATGCCAAACAGCCAGAATTCACCCTAGTGTAGAGTGAGGGCATGCTGGGAATGTTTGGCAGAGGCCCAGGAGATCCTCAATCTTCACCTCTCCAGCAGAGCTTTTCCAGCATTCTGAGAAAGACTGAGAAATTGAGTCTGAATGGGCCATGTTCTGGACTTTAATTATTGATCTGGCTTTATGGTGGTTGGTGCCTGTCATAGTGGTTAATCCCCAAGAGCTTTTCCAGCATCCTCAGGGCAGTGGCAGGCCGTCAGGGCCAGCAAGGCCTTCTCTGCTGGCCTAAACTGAAAAGTAAATGTATTTTTCTTTTGGTTAATATTATTAAATAAAAATGTTCACCCTGGTCTGTTCTCTTTATATCATATTATATCCACTTGGTTGCGTCGCTTTCAGTGTTAAAATACCAAGGTAGGGTGTTGTCCAATCAGATTTCAGCTTGCTTGTGTTGTTAGGCAGATTGAAGTCTGCCACTAGGGGGCTTCACGCCCAAGTGCTTCTCTCAGGACCTTCAGGACCTTCCGCTTTCAGCCAGCAGAGATGATCAGTTGCAATAGCCAATCAGCTCTCGAGTCTGAGTGGCCGAGACCAGCTCGCTGGGCTCACATTCTGTTGACAAAAACGTGTCCTGTGATTGGATAAGGACTTGTGTTGGCCCAGAGGCGGCGATATCTGAACTAAACTCGCTAAAGTAGCTACCGACAGCTATTGGTGTGTTTGTTTTACACTCAGGATGGCTGAAGGAGGAGAAAGGATCCTGTCCCAGCAGGAAAAACTGTTTATCCGTCAATTTCAGAAAAGGAAATATGAACTTTACCATGGATAACCGCTTCAGACGCTGGGATTATAAAGCTGGTATTGATGGATTTGGTGTTTGGAGCAATGATGAGGAGATTTGTGTTGGTGACTTCAAGCATTTTATTTGTGTTTTTATTGTGTTTTTGTCATTTTATTTCATTAGTAATCAATCACCAGTAGCGTGTCACTGAGCCGAATCGTTTGAGCTGAATCAGCTGCACCGCCGGTCAGGCTGTGCGTGATGCCGCGGCGTAACAGAGCCGGACCGGTTCGGTTCTGATCTGCCCAAAAATGTGCGTTGACCAGCCTAAAATAAGGATGATGTAATGTGTATGTGTGATTTTGTATGGATTCTGGAGCCGTGGCATCAGATTGATGGTATTATGAGGCGTATAGGTTGTATAGGTATAGGTATAGGTAGGCATATTAGGTTGAACTGAGTAGAAAATCACTGAAGGCCCAGAGGAAAGTCACGGACCGCCACTGGATCAGGGATTGAACAAACCTCTGAAAAAGGCGCTGGCGGACCATACATTTTGCCTCTATGCCTTCAGTGATTTCTTACTCAGTCCAGTCTAAATTAATACACCTCATAATACCAAAACAACATCACAGGTCAAGAATCCATACAAAATCACACATACACATTACACCTTAACATAGGCTGGTCAACGCACATTTTTGTGCAGATCCAAACCGACCCAGACCAAACCGGTGTTACGTTGTGGTATTATGTGCAGCCTGTGATCACTAGTGGTGCTGCAGAAGCTCAGTGACACACACTGCAGGTGATTGATTACTAATAAAATGAAATGACAAAAACATAATAAAAATACAACTAAAATGCTTAGACTCACCAACATGGATCACCTCCATATAATAGCTCCAAATCCATTAGTTGCTAAAGCTTTTATCCACAGGTCAAGTTCTTATTTCCTTGTAAGAAAACGATGGACAAACAGTTTCTCCTGCTGGGACAGGACCCCTATCACCTTCTTCAGCCACCGTGGGTTAAAAAACACACTGATAGATGTCGGTAGAATCTCTGGGTTATGTTTATATATTTTGCCCAATGCTGCTGCTAAGGCTAAAATGAGAGCGTATCCAATTACAGGACGCATTCATGTCAATATGAATATAAGACCTTCTAGAAGGTCTGGAAGTCGCAGACTCGAGAACTTATTTGGCTATCGCAACTTGCTGCATCTGTTGCCTTACAGTGGACATGGGTCAGCTCTGGTGATTCAGAAAGCATCAGGTACTTCAAAACTGCCTAACAACACAAGCTAGCAGAAATCTGATTGGATAAAACCCTACCTTAGTTATTAACACTAGGAGCGGCACAACCAAATGGAGATCAGTGGCAGAACCACTGCGGTTCCGTGAAACCCGGAACAGCAGATTCCCACCAAGGAGAGGATTGCTCAAATGACCAGATTGAACATCTGTGCCTGGAACACCGCTCCCATCTGAAACAAAACAAACATGAAGCGATAACTTGCAGATGTAAACATGTTAGAGCTATATATACACCAGTATTGTATAGCAAGTGCTTACTGTGATGCCTCTTTGTCCTCATGCTTTCTCCAGCTCCCTGAACGTAGTCCAGGATATGTATTTACTTATCCTAAACATCATCTGAAGCTGAAGCCATGCCTGTCGACACCTTCTGGCATGCCGTGCAGAGAGTTGCTTCCCCAAAACAAGCCACAATCGTAGTACAAAAAATATTGCCACTACAAGGTTCTCCATCATTTTTGCTGTCCAATACAAAATCGCAAATGACCATATGCTCACCAGTGTTTTGTTTATGTGTGGCGCTCATAAATAACATCACAGATCTCTTCGCACCACTTTTGTATGGTGGAGACCGCCCATCTGTTGGGCCACTTCCAGACAAGGCAGAATGAACACAACCAAAAGCAAAACCAAACCAAACCAGGCTGTGTGTAAAAACACTATTTAAGAGCAGCTGTTGTTCTTCCACCCCCTCATCCAACCTCCTGAAGTTAAACTTTACTTTCAAATGGGCGGGGCAGTTGGGGAGCAGAGCTTCTCTAAGCCCCGCCCATCTCTCTTCTCCGTGTGTTTGTGAGATGTCGGTGGATCTTCAGGGTCTCAGATGAAGGGAGTATAAAAAGACTTTTGTACTTGTTGATCAACCATCTACAAAACAACTGCCGTGCTTTGCTCATAGCTGTCTTCACCATGACTGTTTGCTAACGTTTGTCAGGATGAACGCTCCCGTGGTTTTTAAAGGGCGGGCTGGACTCATAGACAAAGGTGCTCGTGATTGGCTCTGTCCTCTAGAGAGGAGTGGTCTTTTCCCTTCTTGACGTCAACAGGGGAAAGATTTAGAAACCACCTGTTTTAGCATTAGCTCAAAACACATTTCCCTAACATGAGAATCAGGAAGTGAAAATGGTGAAAATATTTGAACACTTTTTGGTCTCAGACATGTATGGTATTTGGCATGGATGGACGTGACGTGTCCCCACCAATAACTCGATCCAAGGGTACAGAAATGGAGCTGCATCCCCAACAATAGTACATGCACTTCAAAGGACCAGATGCTGTGCTGCTGTGCATGGATGGACCTGTGTCCAGGGTAGAGATGTATACATGTCAGGATCGACTTGGAGCAAGCCCCTCATGGTCCACGCCAAGTCGCTTACGCTGATGGCACCTGCTCTGGGTCTGAATGAGGAAATAAGGACTGGCCATTGGGCAATTTCCTGGTGATGATAACTTTGGGCCAGACCGGGACCAGGACGGATCGCTTAGATCTGCACTTCCTGTTTTGGCAAACGCTCAAAACCACCCCCACGCACCATGTCCTGGTCCCCACCAATGTTGAGAGCAAATCTATGCTATTGGATTGATATATGACTGTTAAAAGATCTTTTAGAAAGTGAATTTTGCATAATATGGGACCTTTAAGAGGAAATTAGTTGTGTAGATCTTTGAAACATGTTAAAATCTTCAGATCACATCAATACTGTCTCCTCTTAGAGACCTGGATGAGCGTACTGCCTCATCAGCTCCTCCTGTAGGAACGCTGACCTCTCCAGAGGGAACTCCAGTGTCGGAGCTGATTTCCAGCAGCAGCTCAGTGAACCGTCGTCGTTTAAAAGGACTCTGCCAGACAATCCCACTTTTTGAGCAAGGTGCTCAACCATCAGCAGCTAGCATTCATCTTTTTGTTCAGCATTTGAAAGATCTGTCTTATTTCTCTAACAGATTCATGCTGCACTAAATTTTACAACAGGAAAATACCACTGGCTCACATTAAGGGTATTTACAGAACTTCAGAACATTGTTCTATCAAGGCTTTAGTGTAAGTAGAAGGTATAGGAACACAATGAATATGAGATGTTTTTGATGTCTTTGTTCCAGAGCTGCTCTCTCTCTACAGATTGGTCACCAGGAGAGACAGGAACATCTGCATTGATCCAAATGTGGACTGGCTCCCAAGACCCATCTGTTACCCTCAATAAGATCCTTCCTTCCTTTTTCTGGATTTATTGTCACATCTGTTCACACAAAACTACCACACCTACTGGTGACATCACTCAAAGCAGGCGGAGTCTCTAGAAACAGGAAGTAATCCTTTGACTGGATCAATACTCATGGCCAATCAGATCAGGACACTGCTGCAGATCAGTGACAAAATAACATTTATTGTTTTGGAATAAAAAAAAACTCTTTCTCAAAAAGTCACCCTGATGTGTTAGAACACTATATTACCTGTTTGTAATCCTATTCGATTTAGTTGTTTAAATCAAACAACATCCAAATCACAGTGCTACTGTATGCATCACTGCAGCAGCATAAACTAAACTGTCTCAAAAATAGCCTAAATAAAGCCCCGCCCACCTGCAGACACCAACAGAAAGGACACTTTATTTTACATATTGAGCTTTTTATGTCAAATCCATTTAGGGAGCACAAATAAAGGGATTTATTGATTCATTTTGTCATTCTAAGTATATTTTATACTTTTATTCCTGGATTTCAGCCTCCAACTTGATCTGACCAGTTAAATCCTCGCTTCTGTCAGTCTGCCCCAGGGCAGCTGTGACTACAGACGTCTGTCGTAGTTTACCACCACCGGTGAGAATGACTGTGTGAATGAATAATGCAACTCTGTAAAGTGTCTTTGAGTGACCTAAAAAGTGCTATATAAAACTGATGCATTATTATTATATTATTATTAAATCAGCTAATAATTAAAGGCCTGTCATCCTTTAAAGGAACGGACTTCATCTGACACCTTTAGACCTGAGTTTTCAACTATGATCATCCTGTTTTGGTCAAATCTGACAAAAAATAACGTTTTTTATAATCTGATGCAGGACAATGGCCAGACTCCTACTCCTACCTACTCCTGATCTTGTTTTTTCTTTTAAAACACAGCTAAAAACTATGTGTGTAACATAACATTTTTTAAATGACTTTTAAAATGCTTAAATTTGACTATCTGACCCTGGTGGTGGCCCAGGTGGGCATCTGAAACAGGCGGTGCTGATTAAAGCGAGCTGCTCAGATCCATGTCCGACCATCCCAGAGTCACCATACGTCCACTGGGGAAATGTATGCCCAGTGGCCACATCAGTCCACATCAACACCCAGGGCATGATGGTGTCATCAGCGTGAGCGGCTCGGTGCGGACCCCTGTCCAGAGGGAGGGACAGCAGCGTGCATCACGGAGCGAGGGGCCCGCCGGTCAATCCAGGCACACCTCTTTAACCGGGTCACAGGTCCACGCACAGCAGAACCTCAGTCTGCTGTAGAGGTCTCTGTTTAAGCCTGAGCCTGACAAATTATTACGTTAATTATTTCGGGTCGGGTCGGACAGAGAAAGAGAATAATAATAATAATAATAATGCATCAGTTTTATATAGCGCTTTTCAGGTCACTCAAAGACGCTTTACAGAGTTGCATTATTCATTCACACAGTCATTCTCACCGGTGGTGGTAAACTACGACAGACGTCTGTAGCCACAGCTGCCCTGGGGCAGACTGACAGAAGCGAGGCTGCCATTCTGCGCCATCGGCCCTTCTGACCACCACCAACATTCACACACAGTCACACTCACATTCACACAGGCAAGGTGGGTGAAGTGTCTTGCCCAAGGACACAACGACAATCTAACCCAGCCAGAGCTGGGGATCGAACCGGTGACCCTCTGGTTACCAGACCGGCCACTCTCCCAACTGAGAGAGGGAAAAAAAGAGAAGCTGAGAGCACACCGTTTGAAGATATGCTGCTGTCTATAGTTATGATTTTGAAGTTTGTCAATGAATTATAAACATCTTTTAGACTTGTAAAAGTGTACACTGCAAACCCAAATTAGTAATCATAAAGCCACTGTGGGTAACTGATTACGTGGGGGATGTCTAATTCAACAACCAAACAAATCAGGTTCTGTTTACATAAAGTCCTCAGTCCAAGATAATCCATTACTAAAGAACTCAAGGTTTTAAAAACTAATGTTTACAAGTAATGCCTTAACCATTACTCGAACGTAAACATTACTCATGTTTATCATTATTTATTACTGATGTTTAATAGTTTTAATAAAATTATTAAATATAGATTTGCATCGTTTGCTGTAAAAGATGGTGAATGTGTGTGCCAGCTAGCAGCAGCAGCGAGCTAGAGGACCTTTAGGCCACACAAGAGGAGAGGAGGATGCGTCTCCAGACACTGTGGACGCATTGTTATTTCTTCACAGTGTCTGATAAATAAGCACTCTAATGCGCATTTAATTTCAGGCTCTGTGGGGTGCTGTTCTGCCGAGTCCTATGCGGACTTTTGTAATTTAATATTATAAAATTATTTTGTTTTATTCACGGTTCATGTTCTGAAAGTTTAGTGTTTAGTTTTTAATAAAATGTTTGAGTTGAAGTATTGTCCGCTGTGTGTTTAACTTTTTCCCCCTACATAAAAAAGAAAATTAACTCAGTTTGGTCTGGTCGGGCAGAATGACACGTGATAGTGTCGGCTGGGTTGGTTCAAACTTTTAAACCTTCGGGTCGGTTCGGATTCGGGTTGAAAATTTGGGCCTGTTGAGAACTCTACTGTAGTCTGCCGAGCTGGACATGCAGTGCTATTTCTGCACCCTTTGCTACACCTCCTTATGTTCTCTCAAGGCTTCCCAAAAAAGTCTAAAATCCACTTTTGCACCATTTGTGGTAAATACATCTTTGACCAGGAAGGGGGTGCTGCAGCACCACCAGCACCGTGGGCAGAGACGTGATACAACATTTTTTTCCCTCTTGTGTACCACTTCTCCCCCTCTGCATTAAAAGGGTGTGCCCCTGGGTGGTGTCCGCGGTCAACCTGTTCCTGTAATGTGTTCTACATGTTCTGTGTGTCATACTGGTTCAATGACAAATAAAGCAGATTCTGATTCTGACAACATAATTTTGTGTTCAGAGTAATTCTTTTTATCAGTCTGTTTTATATTTATCTTTACATCGTTAGTTATATGAGGAGGAAATTTCAAGAACTGTGCATGTTTCTGGGTAATCCAGAATGTCAAATTCTGCACTATACTGTAGATGCTGGTGGTTTTGTGGTTAAACTTGTGATCACAACAACACACATGCACAGCAGTAAAGTGTGAAGTTATTATTAATCTCTGAGTGGTGCATCTCTATCATGCACAGGTTTTATTCAGTTTCCAGCACAGTGTGAAGTTTGAGAGCATCAGTTTACAGAACCATGAGGTGGATCTGTCACGTCGGTGTGGCTCTCCTGAATGTTGGTTGGATCGCCTTCTTTTTAGAACCAGATCCTGTTTCAGGTAAGCCGGACCTGTGTTCGTTTTTACTGCTTTTTATTAAACAAATTAAATAATTGAGAAATTCAGCAGGTATCTTTTTATTGATACAGGAGAAGCAGCTCTGATGAGGAGATGGAGGAGTTCTGTCTTCGTCCTCCAGCTGATAACTGGACTCTGCATTCAGGATGGACCACTGCTGAAGTTTCACAGTGAGGTTTTGTTTTGTCCACAGAAACGTTATGAGCCTGACAGAAGCTGATCACCTTAAAATGACAAAAGTAGAGACAGGTTTGAGGTGATGACTAGAATTTGTGTGACTGGGAGGAACTGCCTGGACAAACTGAACCTGAGCATGAACCTGAACATCAGGTTCATCCATAAGTAGACCTGACACAGGACAGCCTCAGCCACAGGTTGATGACCAGTTTTGTAACTATATCATCAGATTGTGACTGTATTTTATTCACTACTGTTATATGATTGCAATGGCTGTGTATACGCTTGTTGTTGCTGTTGTATCTTTTCCTCTGTTTTGTTTGTTTGTGCTTTATTTGCAGGTTAGAAGTGGATTCCTCGTATCTCTTGTACTCTTCTGTTTCTCTGTTAATTTTCTTCCCCACCCTTCTTTCTTTACCCTCCCCTTCATTTCCGTCTCCATGTCCACTGGGATTCAAATCAAACAAAAAAAGAAGCAATTCTAATAAAGATTTGTTTATATTTATATCAGGTGGAGCATTATAACACAGCCGTAATGCCCCATGTGACAGTAAATCTGTAAGTCTTGTTTTTGGCATTCAGACATCAATTCTGATTGCTAAACTGTCCTTGACAGGACACAGAAAAAAGAAGATGGAACTAACAGCCGCCCCCTAGTGGCTGGTTCCAGTACAGGTTTGTAGCCCCGCCCCCTACAAGTAAACGATTGAGACCCTCCCTGACTACCAGGTTTCCAGGTGTTGATTTTCGTTGAGTCACTTAATTCATCCTTGTTGTAATTTCAGATTTTAATTTTCGAATATCTTTAGTTGTCATTTGCTATCGATGTCTAAAACCCCAGTGATTGTGCCTACAGGAGCGTGGGCGGGGCTTACCCACTGTGGGTCCAACATGGCAGCACTTCATAGCTTCACTTCTAAACAGCAGACGTTTGTCTTCATAGACGTCTGGTTTTTATCAGCTGTCATGAATCACCATGAAGGTAATTCAGTTGATCCTGATAAACTTAGAGATCCAGAAACGACAGAATGAACCAAGACGTGAGTTGAACTCGTTCATAATGATCATCTGATATTTAAATCCTAAACTGAACACTGATCCTGATGTTTCCCCCCCTCTTTGGATGAAACGTCTCCTCACGATGGAAACACCACCAAAAAACACAAAGAACACCAAATACTGGTTTAATCTATTACCTACTATGGAGGATTAATTAACTATTTATGAATAATTTAACTAATTATTGTTGCTTATTGGCTCCAGAGACTCCAGACTGAGCATCATTTCTGTGTTGGATTAACAAAACTAAATAGGATTAGCCAATCAGAGAACCTGAAAAGTTAGAGAGCGTTAACAAGTTTCTGTAAACTTTTTGCTGTTTGAACAAGGAACTCCTTAAAGGAAATTTCTCATTTAAATTTAAATAAATCATTATTAATATGCTGATACTAATGTGAAACATGATTAATCCATTAATTAAGTTCATCTGATGAGTTCAAGGTTAACATGAGACACTTCATAGGATCTGTGTTAAATCTAAGAACAATGAACACTGAATTCTGACAAAGGATTTTTGATCAGTCAAACATTTCAGTTCATTTATTGTTAACACAACTATAGAAATGTACTTTATTCAGAGTATTTTAAAGACCGTATCAGAGTTGTAACGGCCCATGGCAGCAGGAAGGACAGGATGTGAGCAGACTAGCATCACAATCAACCATCTGTTGGAGCAGAGTTCACGTTGTAAACAAGACTCTGGATCTAGTTCTGGGACTGTGTCTTCCCGTTAGTCTGGGTCAGAACTGAGATGATGGAGCTGTGGTTTCATGTAACATAGAGGTAATGGGAGGAATATATTCTTTTTGATTAGAAATGGACATAAATTCATTAACGTAATTTTACAATTATATGTAAACATTTGTTTGAATGTGGTCTATTCAGGGATTAATTGTAGTGATTAGTAAATTTTAAGTTTTAATATATTAATGATAATACTGTAAATCCTACAGCGGGTAAAATCAGACCTTCACCAGCGTTAGTGCTTCAGATTTCAGGCTTTAGACTCAGGATTCACTCTGTCTGTGTGGCAGCAGCTTGTTTTCCGTTTGTGCTAAATATGTTTTGTTTGTCTTGTGGTTAATCAGTTAACTACACAACCACACTGGCTGTGGTACATTTAGCATCCCAGAGTCCAGCTGTGACAGAGAGAAGACCAGAACCATGAGTTGGACGGTTCAGACCAGTGTGGTCGGTCTACTGAGCTGCTTCGTTTTCACTTCAGATTCCTTCTCAGGTAGGAGGAGACAAAGGTGCTGCTTTTAACGGAACCCCTTTAAAAACTGAAATATGACATCATATATTTAAAATCTAGAGTTTAAACTTTTTATTGACTAATATCAATATATCAACTGAATAACAGTTTTCATATATTATGTAATTACAGTGATAAACCTGTAGATCCTCCACTAGAGGGCAGCAGACTGGATATGGTTATAATGAAAGTAATAATACTAATACTAATACTAATACTCCATCTGATGTGAATTTGTGACAATAGTCTAGAGGGAGTTGAACAGGTTACAGAATCTGACAGAAGGGATGTTTGGGTCATTTTGAAGTGGTGACAAATATTCAGTAAGGACCACACCCACTGGTGACATCACTCAGAGTCTCTAGAAACAGGAAGTAGTCCTCTGACAGGTGCAATACTCATAGTCAGATCAGGAGAGACACTGCTGCTGATCAGTGAAACATTAGCAGCTTCAGGTATTTAATCAATTCTTGTTAAAAAAAAAAAGATCCTGATGCATCTAAATGACCTGTTTGTAAACCTCTACCATGGTATTAATGCTGCAGCAGTGGCAGTACATACAGTAGTTTAGATGTATTTCAATTAAAACCATGTGAAAGGAGCAGGGTCAAATGGAAGGGTTTAGTCTTTTTACCTTCGACAGTACGAGAACCAACAACACCACCGTAGGATTTTCACCCAAGAAAATAAATGTAATGCATTTTGGAATAAGGCTGTAACCTAACAAAATGAGGATAAAGTGATGCTCTGTGAACTGCTAATGTATCACTGATCTGCAGCAGTGTCTCTCCTGATCTGACTCCACCTGCTTTGAGTGATGTCACCAGTGGGCGTGGTCCTTCCTGTAAATAAATAAATAACTGATACAATGCTACTTTAAAATGATCCATATTTAACATGTTAATGTTCTGGTTGCATTTTATCGCTGTCAGAAATGAGAATCCTTTCAGTGGATGTGCAGTAAGGAACTTTGTCCTGGTTACAATAAGCTCACTGTGATGAAACGCTGTGTTTTGATTTAGTGTCTGTTACAAACTGGACATCGCCTCAGCCTCTACATCCAGACTGGATCCCTGCTGAAGAACCGACCGACACCACGTCCCTCTGTAGGGTTTCTGCTTTTCATTAAGTTTCAATGATGAAGTAATGTTTCATGTTGAACTTTAATCTGTATTGTAGCGAATCAGAGGTTAACATGATGAATGAGGAGAAAATCAATGCCAACAGTGTAGCGTTTTAAACTGTTTAAAGTTTGTTTAGCTGCACACTTCTGTAATTTTATCAGTCAGCTTTGTCGGTTTTATACGGAGGCTTTGCTCGGATACCTTGGCATACAACTGATGGTTTATACAGGGATTCCTAGGCTCTATTGAAAGATATTATAGTGAGTAGATTACATACCTTGATATTGACGAATGGAAGACTGAGTCAGGAATAAAGACTTTACAGTATTTATTATAAAAGCTGACGAACAGTACAAACAGGTTAGCAAAGAGGTAGCAATGGTTTTAACATTCAACACGGTGGTAAGGCGTTCTAAGTTGATCTTAATTTGAGTTTAATGATCTGAGTCTGTGATGTTAAGACTAGGGGCATTATCTTAATTAAGTTTGAGGGTTAAGTGGAGGAGTTACTGGTTGAACAAGTTACGTGGAGTGTAAGCCTTCCGTTTTACCAGAGTGTGGGTGACTCACTGAGCTGTCGGCCCGATGGTTCAGATCCGGCATCAGGTGGATGATCGTTTGAAGGTGGAATTCCCCCTTGATCGTCAGGTCCCTTCGGGGGCTCGAGGTCACCTCCAGGCTGCGGAAGTGTCCGGGATCCGATGCTTAGAGACCCCATCTCTGGTTGTTAGCATAGACGGCTAACTTCCCCATGTTATGGCAGGAGACTAAAGACTGGTGTTGTCTTTCCCTCAGAGGAGAGGAGGAGATCAGCTTTTAGGGGCTGAGACCCTAACCTGGCAGGTTGATTCCTGCAGGCTCAGCTGTGTAGCGAGTTGAAACAGCGAGCTGTTGTCTCATCAAAGAATGAATGAGAACTGAACTCTTCCGGGCTTGGAAAGAGCTAAAATGGAGTCATGTGTGATGTGGACCAATGGGATTGGTTTACTAAGTCACATGACTCAGGTCTTTAAAGTCACAGTTACCTTAATGAAGGAAGTATTTCAGTAAAGTAGAAATATGAAATAATACTGAAGCTGGATCAAACATTCATAACACTGTTGGAGAACGTGCATTAATCATATTAAGACATTTCTGTAACAGATTAAGAGTAGTGTCATTTTAGAAAGAGACACCAAGGAGTCTTTTGAGTTTATTATTACTAAAAGAGTCCTGTGGAGTCTTCTGGAAAAACGATCTGGACACCTGGAAGAATGTTGATTCAGGTTAAAACATAATAATGAGTCATTATAATACAAGTTATTGGGAAAAAAGAGGATTATTGTTTGTGTGATGGTCAAGGGGTCAAAGGTAAGAGGTTATAGTGTATTTCATAACGCTACACAGTAAACACTTGTTTAGAGAATAAAATCTGACCTACTGTTGATTCTCTCTCTCTGATCTCCATCAAACCACATACAGAAGAAAGAATTCCCTCTTGTTTTGGCTTCATAATGTTTATGATCAGCTAAATGCTCAAAATTCAAAATGAGGTTTTCAGATGATTTAATTTATAAATGGAACAAAGCTGTCTTAAAAAAAACCCTGATTATTGCATTAATAAAGGTTTTTCTAGTTTAATGACTGCTAACAAGCATGTTTCAGGTATCAGGTACTGTGCAGAGCTAATGCTGATGTTTGCATACTGTTTGAAGTTCCACTATTTAATCATATTTCCTGCAGTGAGTATGGAGAGAAACATCACACAGAATGAAATGGACAACTCAGCCATCATGTCTGCAGCAGCTGAACCTGGTCTAATGTAGGTTCTATTCTACTGTTCTGGTTTAGAACTCTTGTCTCCTAAAACTTGTCTCCTTTTCTGACTCATGGAATCTAAACTTAGAAGGGTTTGAGATGAGTTCCAGATACTTGTGAAAACTTTAGACTTTTTTAAGAGGAAGTTTGCTGCACGGATCTTTGAAACATGTTAAAATCTTCAGATCACATCAATACTGTCTCCTCTTAGAGACCTGGATGAGCGTACTGCCTCATCAGCTCCTCCTGTAGGAACGCTGACCTCTCCAGAGGGAACTCCAGTGTCTGAGCTGATTTCCAGCAGCAGCTCAGTGAACCGTCGTCGTTTAAAAGGACTCTGCCAGACAATCCCACTTTTTGAGCAAGGTGCTCAACCATCAGCAGCTAGCATTCATCTTTTTGTTCAGCATTTGAAAGATCTGTCTTATTTCTCTAACAGATTCATGCTGCACTAAATTTTACAACAGGAAAATACCACTGGCTCACATTAAGGGTATTTACAGAACTTCAGAACATTGTTCTATCAAGGCTTTTGTGTAAGTAGAAGGTATAGGAACACAATGAATATGAGATGTTTGTGATGTCTTTGTTCCAGAGCTGCTCTCTACAGATTGGTCACCAGGAGAGACAGGAACATCTGCATTGATCCAAATGTGGACTGGCTCCCAAGACCCATCTGTTATCCTCAATAAGATCCTTCCTTCCTTTTTCTGGATTTATTGTCACATCTGTTCACAATAAAACAAACCACCTGGTGAGATCTAGGCCCTTGCTTTGAATTATGATTCAAACAATCAGCTTTTGGGGGTTTAATAATCTTAAACAGACTTTAAAGGGAGATCTGGGCCCTCCTGAGGTGTTAGAACACTATATTACCTGTTTGTAATCCTATACAATTTAGAATAAGACAGTTTAGTTGTTTCAATCAAAAACATCCAAATCACAGTGCTACTGTATGCATTACTGCAGCAGCATAACACCAGGCAATAAGAATAATAATGATGATGTCAAAATTTAAAGTCCTCCTTTGTTCGGATGATCGACCAGCTGAAACAGGAGCAACGAGTCAGTGGGCTTCATTTACCACAGCCTGAAAATAAACGTGCACTATTTTAGTCACCAGTTCACCGTGAGAAATACTGATAAAAATGTAATACCCATACTTGTATAAAGAACGCTTCTTTATGAGTTCATTGTTGTGCTGAGTGTGAAGGTAAAAGCTGAGACAGGTAGTCAGGAGCCTGGCCGTTCAGAGCTCTGGAGGTGAGCAAGTACTTTAAATTGGAATCTGAATTCTACAGGGAGCCAGTGAAGGGATCTGGTATGTTAGATCGTTGAGGCATGAAAAAAAAAAAAAAAAACGTTTTGAGCTACAATTTTACCAAATTCCTCAGGTACCTTTAATGCATGTGAAGATATAACAATACAAATTGCAATGTAGTACAAATAGTACAAATCTGTGGATGCTGATCTAGGATCATTTTTATAAACTTATATGAACGAGTTTCTAGCTGGCAATAAAAAGCAAAAGTTTGAACAGAAATAAGAGCTTTAAATGAAAATCAAGTCCTACTAATAAAAAGTATAGATTAAACAAAATGTTTAACTTATTTTGTTTCCTCCACCGTATAAAGAACTGATGTGGATTTAGACAAGCTCCCAGCTGATCCCCACTTCTATCCTGAAAGGACTTCCACAATATCTACCCCCTAATTCAAACTTAGCTCTTCTATTCTACACCAATGGAGGCCATAACAAGTATAATTTAACTAATTATTTCCTAAATCATCACAGGTAACCTCTCTTTAACTCTGCACATTATTAACTGACAGGTCACCTCTTGGTACAGTATATTTTAGTCTTGTGCTGAAAAAGTAATAAAAATATACAAAAGTAAAAATGTTATAAGAAACATGACTGTTTCAGTAAAAAGTTAAACATTATTAGCATAAATTATTATTACCTTAACATTAATATGATACATATTACATTATAATTACCTTAACACCTGCTTCCCCAAAAGCAACAAACAATGCAAAAAATGAAAAAAGAACATGGTGAGGTTGATGTGGAATTTAAAGGTTTAACAAAACTGCATCTTAGGATGATGATGTTAATTTGCACTGATACATTTTGAAATTATATTCCAACAAAATGCAGCAAATAAACTGTGACAACTATTAGCCTGGTGCAGTCTCAATGGATTAATCATGGACGTCAGCCATAACATCGCTGTCCGACAAAAACCACAGCTCTCCTAGAATGCAACAGAGTTGATTTATGCAAAAACAAGTGATGAGAAATAGAAGATGCATGGTTTTAGCCTGACAGTGAATAGACTTTATCTTTACTTACAGCTGAACAAAGCCCTGATTTTGTTAAAGAGACAGCTCTGCTGCTGCAGCAGAAGGATAAACCGTTTTAATGTCTGCAGTCTGACCTGCAGACACGTGATAAACCTGACACTTCACAAGTGTACTACAGTACATTGGAGGTGATATCAAAGTAGGTGAATTTGTTTTCTAACCCACGACTGCATAGGGACACAAGGTGATCAAAGCTGCAAATACATGACTTGTTGGGAGCAGGAATTCTAAGAAATGTCTGACAAACCCATTTGTTTCTGTGTCACAGGGTTACTTCATTTTATAACTTAGAACAGAGGAAATTCAGCTCCTCAGCATCATTTGTTTTGACCCACTGATGTTGTCCTCCTGTCTCCATGGCTCCAGACATGTCACAGTCATCCTGTGGTCCACCTGAGACCCAGTTCTTATACCTGACCACCTCGTCACTGACCCAGAACCAGAAGTCCAGAGTGCAGGTGTAGCGCAGTCCCATCCAGACTAAAGGAGTCGAGGAGTTCTTGACTTTCTCCTGGACCCATCTCTGCTCATCAAGGTTGGTGATGGTGACCAGGTCATGGTAGTGATTTCTGCAATAGTATAAGGCCTCCTCCCAGTTCATCTTCTCTGTGATCAGGATCACTTTATCTGTAAGAAAAGTACACGAAACAAATCATCAAACTAGCAGTTTTCAGCTGTGTTTTTCCTCAGACATCAAATCTTCTGCTAGTGGTGAAGTCTCTGCATTTGACCCATCCCTGAGGAGCAGCAGCCCAGGAGGCTGTGAGCCCCGCACCCAGCTGCCCACGCCGATGACATGCCTGGGTCTGAATATGGACTGGGCTGGACTGGCCATCGGGCATTTCCCAGTGGGCCTATGGTAACTTCGGGCCAGTACGGACCATCCCAGATCTGATCTGAACGGCTTTTTTTATTCTTTACTTCCTGTTTCAGCGTGTGCTTGGACCCCCCCCCCCATCCCATCCCATCCCATCCCATCCCATCCTGGTCCCCACCAATGTCAAAAGCAAATCTACGCCACTGGTTTGAACCCCAGTCCCCCACATGGTTGAAGTCAACCACGCTTCCCTTTGGCCATGTCATTAAAGATCTCCTAACACTGGTACAAATGTTCATGGTTCAGATGTTTTCTAAATCTGCAGATAGACATATTTATAGAGATCTTATTTATTTATAGAGATCATATAGACATATTTATAGAAATCTTATTTATTTATAGAGATCATATAGACATATTTATAGAAATCTTATTTATTTATAGAGATCATATAGACATATTTATAGAAATCTTATTTATTTATAGAGATCATATAGACATATTTATAGAGATCTTATTTATTTATAGAGATCAGATAGACATATTTATAGAGATCTTATTTATTTATAGAGATCATATAGACATATTTATAGAGATCTTATTTATTTATAGAGATCATATAGACATATTTATAGAGATCTTATTTATTTATAGAGATCATATAGACATATTTATAGAGATCTTATTTATTTATAGAGATCATATAGACATATTTATAGAGATCTTATTTATTTATAGAGATCATATAGACATATTTATAGAGATCTTATTTATTTATAGAGATCATATAGACATATTTATAGAGATCTTATTTATTTATAGAGATCATATAGACATATTTATAGAGATCTTATAT
>SSNR01000053.1:828343-868244 GCA_006937965.1 Callopanchax toddi | reverse complement strand
ATCATATAGACATATTTATAGAGATCTTATTTATTTATAGAGATCATATAGACATATTTATAGAGATCTTATTTATTTATAGAGATCATATAGACATATGTATAGAGATCTTATTTATTTATAGAGATCATATAGACATATTTATAGAGATCTTATTTATTTATAGAGATCATATAGACATATTTATAGAGATCTTATTTATTTATAGAGATCATATAGACATATTTATAGAGATCTTATTTATAGAGATCATATAGACATATTTATAGAGATCTTATTTATTTATAGAGATCATATAGACATATTTATAGAGATCTTGAACAAAAACGTACCATCATAACAGAAGAAGGGTTTTCCTTCAGTGCAGTTATCATTCAACCATCTGCCTTCATCATTAAACACAGCCTTGATACATGGACCATTATTGTATTGCAACGTATTGAACTGTAGATCTGAGTATCTGAAAGAGAAGCTGCTTCCATCTGACCACCTCCAGAGGTCTCTGAACAGGCCGATGAACACCCCTCCATCTACAGACCTCAATACATCCGTTAGGTTTTGGTCTAGCTGGTCCCGTCCACTGATCAGGTCTGTGTGCTTGTTTCTGCAGTACGTCTGAGCCTCCAGCCAGTTCTTTGTGTCATTAATCAAATAGAATGTCTGAGATGTTTCATTTTCTGTGGATTAAACAGGCAAAGTCAACAAGGGACATCCAGAAGGTGCAAAACAAATAAAACTTTTAAACCATCCAATGTCCCTGTATTTGTGTATTTTTCAGTTTTATTTTATATTTTATTTCCAAATGTTGGCTTCTGTTCTGCCAATAATTTACTGAAGACTCTGAAACATTTTCTCACCATCATAGCAGAGAAAAGAGTTTCTGTTAGTACAGAACTCGCCTCTCCACGTGAGGTTTCTCCATATGATCGCACAGTTCTGAGCCTCAAACCCCAACCTCTCTGGTTCTCCTGGTGCCCAGTTCGTCTCACTATTATTGAACTCCACTCCATACAGAGACCAGTACCACGTCTTGTTGACCCCTGTCTGTCTGAACAGACCGATCCAAGCTTCAGTCGTGTTTCCTGCTGATTCATTGAGTCTCTTGATGTCTGTCATGTTGCACACTGTAGCCAGGTCAGTGTAGTACTTTCTGCAGTACTGCTGAGCATCAGACCAGGTTTTATTCTCTTTGACAAAGTGATACTCATAGAGCTGACAGACCATCAAACAACACTGACCTAAAAACAGAAAATATTCATTCAAATTAGGACAATAACCAGTAGTATATTGATAATATGTACGTAGCTCTACTAACCCATTAGAACCAGCAGAAACAGATTCCACTTCATGATTTTTTCTTTTCAGATGAAATTGTTTGTCTTTTATTTGCTTGTTTGGTTTTCAAAAGTTGGTCTCTGTTGAGTAAAGAAGATCATATAAACTTTTACATGTATCATAATTAAATACAGTTAAATCTGAAACAATCTTTTTGTAATGCTTAATCAGGGGATGAGATGAAGCCTTCCAAGTGGGAGACCCCGGTTCAAACCCCGGTCCGGCCATGTGTCTAAGAATCCTTGGGCAAGATACTGAACCTCCAACTCTACTTTATATGAATCAGCTTTATTCAGAGTCTGCAATACAACCAGAACAGCACTGCCAGGATCCTGATGAGGGTGAGCATGAAAGCGCTCCCTGTCTTTCTCAGAATAGAATACAATGTCTCCCTCCTCACCCGCCACTGCATTTATGGTCACGCCCCCATTACCTATACACATGCATCCTTCACTCTGCAAAGTTAAACACCCTTCAATCCCCCAGAATCATGCTCTGCAGTGTGGGAGATCGGGCCTTTTCCTCTGCTGCTCCGAGGTTGTGGAGCACTGTCCACTAGAGGGCTCCACAAACTGTAGATGCTTTTAAACAAAACCTAAAAACCTATATCTTTTTAGAAAAGCTTTTTATTAAATGTATCTTGTTGGTGCTCCTTTTAATTATTTAAATAATTTATTGACCAGGATCACTACTTTAAGTCGCTGTTCTGTGGTACTTTGAGATTCTTGTAATATAAAGTGCAATATAAACCAAATCCATTATATTATTATTATTATTACTTAACAGTTAACAAACAGCACACAACATGAATGAATGAATGAATGAATGAATGAATGAATGAATGAATGAATGAATGAATGAATGAATGAATGAATGAATGAATGAATGAATGAATGAATGAATGACTTTATTGCCATTGTACAAGTACAACGACACTGAATGCGCCATCCTTACGGTGCATAAACATGAAACAATAAAATACTAAAAGCAGCTAAAAATATTAATATACTAAAATCCAATCAAATCCAGTAAAAATACTAAAACAGCAGTTGTTAAAGTTACCAGCCAATAAATAAATAGAATAAATAAATAGGTTGAACATCCTGAACATTCAGTCATTGCTAATTCACATTCTGTAGTACTAGCACCAGTTCTCTTCCCCAAATTTACTCAGACTTTAGTGCAATTATTGCTCTGGTATAAAAACTGTTTGTCAGCCTGTTTGTTTTTACTTTTATTGTCTTGAAACGTCTTCCCGAGGGCAACGGTTCAAAGAGCGAGTGTGAGATGGGTCTCTGAGAATACCGTGTGCCTTCCTGAGACAGCGAGATCTGTAGAGATCTACCAAGGAGGGGAGAGGGCAGCTGATGATCTTTTCAGCTGTGGTGACAACTCTAGAGTGCTTTCTTCTCTACAGCCATGCAGCTTTAGAACCAAGAACACATGCAGTATGTTAGAATGCTCTTAATGGAGCAACGATAGAAAACATAAAGCAACACACACAACATGCAAGGAGTTGTTTAATTCAGGTTTTCTTGAGAAACAGGTCTAAAGTTTGGGAATTAATTAAATTAAACCAGGCTTAGGTTAACTTATCAATTACTACTAATTATTTATGAATAATGAACAATTCTGGCACCAGTCGTATTGATAGACAGAGTTTACTTCACCAAGTCAACTTCTGGTGATGGAGTAGCCATATGGAAGCTTTGATTCTGGTTCAAAGGGAGCGTTTCTTCCTTGGATGTCGTTGTAGCCTCCAGATAGGCCGGGGTCACCCTGACCTCTGTCTGGACCCGTCGTGGGATAGTAGACTGGCAGAGAAACCTCGACTTGGGTTAAATGGAGTGAGAATGTCTGATCTCACTCAAACAGTTCTGTCATAAAACTATACTTAAAAAAAATGATGGTTTCAGTGGAGGTTCTAGAGCATGGGTGTAGATTTGGCATGGACAGAGGTGACGTGTCCCCACCAAAACCCAGCTATCACTGAATTGTCCCCACCAATAATTTGATCCAAGGATGCAGCAGAAGTAGCACTGTATCCCCATTCCTCACAAATAATATGTGCAGCCCAGTGGACTGACGTGCTTACCAAAAAAAAAAAAAAACAAAGTGTATAATTCCAGCAATATAATAACAGCAATTCAGCTTTGGACACAATAACTTCAATAAGTTTAAAAATAAAACTATATTTAGCAAAAATACTTTAATCTCTTGGTTATTTTTTCAGTGACGGCATGAAACAATATTTCTCTCTAAAGCCTGAGTCTCAGCACTTCGCAGGAAAACCACAAGGGGGCCAAGCTTGTTGTCAGGTGGGCTCAGCCCACCCCCAGAACCGCCCCTGGATGGTTTCTTGAATTAACTAAACAGTGTTGCTGGTAAAAAGATGTCATTGGGGATTAAAAAGCTTGATGATCAATCCAGCCAGGTCCACTTCCAGAACCAGGACAGGTGCTTACAGTGTGAGCGGCTCAGTGTGGACTTCTGTCCAGATGGAAGGTTTGTGTTGGTCGATTCAGACAGGCCTCCTTCCCCTGAGGTCCTTACACAGCTGCACAGAACCTCAGTCCTCTGGGCTGGCGCTGCACATATGATACTGATGGGGATGCAGCGTTATTTCTGTGCCCTTTAGATCAAGTTATTGGTGGGGACACGTCACCTCTGTCCACGCTAAATCTACGCCCATGACCTTAACTATTCTCACATATCTTAATTTGTGCCACACACACACAGAGAAAGAGAAAAGAGAGACTACTGAGCCCAAGAGTGAGCATGCAGAAAGAGAGAGAAAGAGATTTAACTGAACTTTTTTTTCTCCAATAGGCTTTATGCACAGAGTACTTAGTAGAACTTCCGGTTTTAAATTACCTCGCGGGACCATTTCCGGTTCCATTTGAAACGTGAAGATTTCCAGAGTTAGAGTGCATTTCCAGCTAAAGATATTGTTTATAATCAAAACGAGTAATAGTATAGTATAGTACAGAATGATATATATATATTATAGCACTAAGAAATGAAGCCATCATATAAGTATCAGCTACGGGAAGCCTCGACAGCTGAACACTGCTGTGTTCCGTTGTGTACCGCATCAGCTGAATAGAATTCATCAGTCCGTTTCCACATATTTCCACTGAATAAATAACTACAAAAAGGAAGGATTGTGAACTTAAGAAGAGAAAACGTGATCATTTCTAACCACACCGTGTCTGCAGTCGACACTTTGCAGCACAGTAGTCAAAGAGCCGAGTGGAGGAGGCTAAAGGAGGAGGCGCGGCGCCGTTCGTGTGTTATTTCACTGGAACAACTATTCTTTTGGTGAATGAAGACTTGGTGTTTGATAACGTACAGCTAGACCAGAGAAAGTTGAAAGTTGGGAAGCAGTTGGAGCCCACGATCACGGCTATATAGATTTGTCTCACTGTTTTTTGATGATGGAAGCTACGAGCTAACGCTGTTAGCTTACCTTCAATTTCATGAATAAAGCTGGTTATATACAGCTTAAAGTCCTTCACCCGCTTGCTCACAGACGTCTCTGTGTGTTTTTCAAAAATCCGGTGGACATCGTTTACCGTGATGCGCGGCAGGTCTTGAAGAAAACGGGTAAAAAAATCCATTTTGTCCAGTTTGTGTGGGAACAGCGTTGAACCGGAAGGGAGGGGCAGCGNNAATTTGGTCAGTAAACTTTAGTAGCCGTGAATTGAAGAACAGGTTGTTAGTGTGATCCCTATAACCAGCTTTATTAATGACCCTAATGGCTTTCTTCTGTAATAGTGTTATTGGTGATAATGTAGTTTTGTAAGTGTTGCCCCAAACCTCAGCACAATAATTCAGATATGGTTGCACCAGTGCACAGTATAGCATGTGAAGTATGTTGTGATCCAGGAAATGTTTGACTTTGTTTAATATGGAAATACTTCTTACAGTTTTGTTGTGAATGTGTTTTATGTGTTGTTTCCAGCTTATTTTATCAGTCATTATGACTCCCAGAAATTTGTAATTATTCACCCTTTCAATAATGACACCATCAATATCCATCACAATTTGTGTGTTTACTTTATGGTTCCCAAATAACATGAATTTAGTTTTACCTAGATTCAATGATAATTTGTTTTTATCAAACCATTTTTTCACTTTAGCCATTTCTGCAGAAAGTATTTCCATTAACTCGTTTAGTTTTTCCCCTGAACAAAAAATATTTGTGTCATCAGCAAACATTACAAATTTCAATATTTTTGAAACCTTACAATATCATTAATATACAAAATAAACAACTTTGGACCCAGTACTGAACCCTGTGGTACACCGCAAGCAATGTCCAAGTATGATGAGGAAAACTGTCCCAACTTCACAAACTGCTTCCTGTGACTCAAGTAGCTTTTTATCCACTGCAAACCAATCCCCCTGATCCCATACCGTTCCAGTTTATTGATTAATATGTTGTGATCAATTGTGTCAAAGGCCTTCTGGAGATCTAGAAAAATACCAACAGCAAAATGTTTACGGTCTAATGCGTTTGTAATTTCCTCAACAGAATCCATTAATGCTAGTGATGTTGATCTATTAGCTCTAAATCCGTACTGACTTTCTGTTAGTATCATATGTTTATCTAAAAATGAATCCAGTCTTTTAATAAACAGTTTTTCTAGGATTTTAGAGAATTGTGGAAGTAATGAGACAGGCCTGTAATTAGTGAAGTTGTGTTTATCCCCAGTCTTAAACAGTGGCACCACTTTTGCTATTTTCATCTGGTTTGGAAATGTTCCGGTTTGAAATGATAAATTACAGATGTAAGTAAGTGGTTTTACAATCCCCTCAATAACACTTTTCACAGTTTTGATGTCGATATCGTTATAATCAGTTGATGTTTTACTTTCACGTTTATTTACTAAATCTATGATCTCCGTTTCTTCCACTGCTGTGAGAAACATAGAACTGGGATTTTGATCAATCAGATGATTGTTACTGGTTTCCACTGACGGAGCATCAGGTATTTGTTTTGCCAGGTTCGGCCCAATATTGACAAAAAAGTTGTTGAAACCATTGACTATATCATGCATATTTTCTATCTTGGTATTATTATCAATAAAATGTTCTGGATAACTGTGCTGTCTGGACTGATTTTTAATAATATTGTTTAATGTATCCCATATTGCTTTTATATTATTTTTATAATTAGCTAGCATCTTACTATAGTAGTCCTTCCTACTTTTTCTTATAATATTTGTTAATTTATTTTTGTATTTTTTATATTTGGATTCTGCCTCTTTGGTTTTTTGCTTTAAAAAATCTTTATACAGTTTATTTTTCTTTTTACAAGCATTTTGTAATCCTTTGCTAATCCAAGGTTGATCTGTATGTTTTTGCTTTGCATTCAATTGAATAACTGGACAATTTTGATTGTATAATGTGTTAAATATTGTTAAAATTTTGTCATATGCTTTATCAGCATCAGTTTCTCTGAAGACCAGGTCCCAGTTCTGTGCCCTCAGAGCTCTCATGGTTTCCTCCGTCTTTATTCGTTTATAATTATATTTTTCCTGTTGCTGGTTTCTTTGAAAACCATCATAAACTGCAAAGACTGGCAGATGGTCACTGATGTCACTGATTAATAATCCACTTCTTGCATTGTTTGTGATGTCGTTAGTAAATATATTGTCAATTAAAGTAGCACAGTGTGGCTTAATTCTGGTAGGTTTTGTAATTTTGGGATATAAGCTCATGCTGTACAGTGTGCTGATAAATTCTTCTGTCATGTTATGCTTCTTTGGGTTGAGCAGGTTGATGTTGAAATCCCCACAAATAAAAACAACTTTCTGGTTTGTTTTTGAATACGCCTCTTCCAGCCAATCCTTAAAAACTGCTATATTAGAGCCTGGAGCTCTATAAACACAACTGATTATTATATTTTTCTTTTTTTCCTTAAAGATTTCAATTGTGCCTCGCAGCAAGGAGGTCGTGGGTTCGCATCCCGGCTCTGCGGCCTCTCTGCGTGGAGTTTGCATGTTCTCCCCGTGCATGCGTGGGTTTTCTCCGGGTACTCCGGTTTCCTCCCACAGTCCAAAGACATGACTGTCAGGCTAATTGGGCTGGTAAATTGTCCTTAGGTGTGAGTGGGTGTGTGGTTGTTTGTCTCGTTCGTCTCTGTGTGGCCCTGCGATGGACTGGCGACCTGTCCAGGGTGTCCCCCACCTCTCGCCCCTTGACCGCTGGAGATAGGCACCAGCTGCCCCGCGACCCTCTGTGGAGGAATAAGCGGCTACAGAAAATGGATGGATGGATGGATTTCAATTGTTAGACATTCAAAATGTTCATCAATCACAGTTGTCATACTGTCAATGACTTTAAAGTTCAGGCTTTTATCCACATACAGCGCCACTCCACCACCTCTCTTGTTGTTTCTGTTTAAATAGTTAGCTTCATATCCATCTAGTTCAAAGTCCATTCCTTTATCAGAGCTGATCCATGTTTCAGATATAGCGATTATTTTAAATGGATTTGTAAATAGCTTTAAATAGTCCTTTATGTTGTCAAAATTAGCATACATGCTTCTACTGTTGAAATGAATTATGGATAATTTGCTGTCACTGTTGAAAGTTTGGTTGTACTCCTCCTCTGTGTAGAACTGACAGCTGTCGTTGATGTGAAAGAAGAAGTTGTTCTCTGGGTCTAGATGACTGAGTGAGTGTAGTAATGTGAGTTTAAGTTAGATATGTTTGTTGTCCACTGGAGGGCACTGTTGGTATGGTTTAGGAAGAGTACTACCTACTTGTGTAAGAAGAAGAAGAGTGGCCATGAGGCAGATGAAACAAGCATGTACTGATGAGCCTGTTCTGAATGTTACAATAAACCCTGTTACTGTTGGAACTTCTCTGGTGGATTACTACATAAATGGCGACGAGGATGAACTGTGGAAAGTCTCAAAGTTCTGCACGTTGTGAGTAACTTGAAACTTTTGAAAAAAAAAAAGAAGAAGAAGATGGCGGCGCAAATGGTCGGAAGTACAGCTCCTTTTGATAGTCTGACACAGACGTGGGAAGAATATTGTGAAGTTCTTCACCATTTTTTTGAAGCTAACGAGATAACAGATGCAGCTCGTCAGAAAGCTATTTTGCTCAGCTCTGTGGGAAGTCAGACATACAGCCTAATGAGGAACCTGGTCAGCCCAGCAAAACCAGGTGATAAGACTTTTGATGAGCTTGTGAGGCTCTTAAAAGATCATTTCAACCCTAAGCCTAGTGAAATTGTACAACACTACAAATTCAACTCCAGAGGGAGGAAGCCTGGGGAGTTGGTTATGGCGTATGTGGCTGTGCTGAGGAAGTTATCTCAGGACTGCAATTATGGAGACAAGTTGTCAGAGATGCTGCGTGACAGACTTGTTTGTGGGATTGGAGACGACCGTATACAGCGTCGGCTGTTGTCAGAGCCAGACCTTACTTTTGACAAGGCACTGAAGTTGGCTCAAGCCATTGAAACAGCCAGCAGGGATGTTAAAGATTTGCAATCCTTGGATTCTGTTCATCCACCAGCAAGAGGGCTCCATACAGTGCACAAGATTACGTCGAAGCGGGGCTCCCAGGAGCCCAGACAAAAGCATTGCCACAGGTGTGGAAGTGAGCAACACAGGCCTGCAGAATGCAAATTTGTGAAAGAAGCATGTCACAAATGTGGGAAAATTGGCCATATTCAGAAAGTGTGAAGATCAAAGGCTGCAGCTTCAGAGGCTAAGGACAAGTGGAAAGGCATGCAAGGGAAAAGTAAGCATATGAAGGCTCAAGGAGCCAATTATGTCAGCCTGGGAATGGATGAAGCGCTAAATGCAGACACGGAGGATGCAATGTTCACACTGTACAAATTTGAAGATATAAACATTCCAGCAGAGGAGCCATTCATGGAAACATTGTGAACGACAAAAGGATGCAGTTTGAAGTGGACTCGGGATGTGGTGTTACAGTGGTGAACCCTTCTGTTTTCAACTCTTTGTGGGAGGAGGAGGCACCTGAACCACAGTCATGCAAAGTAAAACTGAGAACTTACACAGGTCATAGAGTGGACGTTCTAGGAGCTGCCATGGTCAAGGTACAAGGAAAGGGGGCAACAAAAATGTTACCTGTTGTAGTAGTTCCGGGATCAGGCCCTAGTCTGGTGGGCAGAGGCTGGATAAAGCAGTTGGGCTTACAGTGGTCACCAGAGCCCAAAATCCACCATGTGAGACAGGATACTCTGGAGGAAGTCCTGACAGAGCATGGGGAGGTGTTCAAGGATGAGCTTGGAAAATTTAAGGGCCCCTTGCAAAGATATATGTGGTTAAAGAAGCTCCCCCCAAGTTTTTCAAGGCCAGACCTGTTCCTTTTGTCATGAGAGGGAGGGTGGAAGCAGAAATCACATGACTGCTGGCAGAGGAGATTATTGAGCCGGTGAAATGTGCAGAATGGGCAGCACCAGTGGTTCCTGTCTTAAAACCAGATGGTTCAGTCAGACTGTGTCGTGACTACAAACTGACAGTAAACCAAGTGTCCAAACTGGAACAGTACCCGATTCCTAGAACTGATGACTTGTTTGCCAGCCTGTCGGGTGGACAGAAGTTTACAAAGTTAGATTTAAGTCATGCATATCACCAGATCCCCTTGGATGAGGAGGCAAAGAGGTATGTGACCATAAACACACATAAAGGCTTGTTCACCTACAAGGTCCTACCATTTGGAGTATCATCCAGTCCAGCTATCTTTCAACGGACAACGGAGGGGCTTATGCAGGGCATCCCTAATGTTGCCATATTTTTGGATGATATTCTGCTAACAGGGAAAGATGATCAGGAGCATCTGCAAACACTGACCACAGTCCTACAACGTTTAAAAGATGCTGGCCTCAGGCTGAAGAGGAGCAAATGTTCATTCATGAAGAATGAAGTGACATTCTTGGGTCACAAAGTGGATGCAGAAGGTTTACATCCAGTTCATGAGAAGGTGCAGGCGATTAAGGAAGCACCGACACCAGCGAACGTGACAGAGCTAAAGGCATATTTGGGTCTATTGAATTATTATAACAAGTTTATGCCTGATCTGTCCACAGTACTTGCTCCAGTACATAAACTACTGCAAAGAGATGCTAAGTGGCAGTGGGGAGAAGAACAACAAGTTGCATTTAAAAAATCAAAAGAGATGATGCAATCAGTAGAGGTGTTGGTTCACTATGATCCAGCTAAAGACATTGTGTTATCATGTGATGCATCCCCTTATGGGGTAAGAGCAGTCTTGTCACACCGCATGCAGGATGGAACGGAACGACCAATTGGATTCACCTCCCGAACACTCAATGCAGGCGAAAAAAACTACTCCCAACTGGACAAAGAAGCATTAGCAGTGATGTTTGGAATAAAACGTTTCCACAAGTATATTTATGGACGGAAGTTCACTGTGGTGACAGATCATAAGCCATTACTGTCACTTTTCAGTGAGATGCGGGCAGTCCCACACATGGCATCGCCAAGAGTTCAGAGATGGACTGTAACCTTGAGAGCTTATGAGTAGGGATGTCCCGATCAGGTTTTTTTGCCCTCGAGTCCGAGTCTGAGTCATTAGATTTTGAAGATCTGCCGATCCCGAGTCCCGATCCGATCTTTTTAATATGTTGTTGTGATCAACTTTATAAAGCCTCCAGATCACAGACTTACTCACACTTTCTGCTTCAAGCTGCTTCTGTGTTCTACTTTGTCGATATTTAACTAATAAAAACAAACAAGCAACAAAATGATGTCATGCTGCAGACATAAATCATCCTGTCTGTATGTTATATCATATCCATATATGTTTAAATATAATAATAATAATAATAATAATAATAATAATAATGATGATAATAATAATAATAATAATAATAATAATGATGATGATGATGATGATGATGATAATAATAATAATAATAATAATAAAATACATAATTCTCTGTGCACAAAATTAGTTTGTGGTTAAAGTAACTTTTTGAGGAAAATCTTTTTTTTCCTACAGCTGTTCAGGTGCAGAAATGTCAACATTATTTTAACACTCTGGTCCATTTTTTGCCCAGAAAGAACAAACTTGCTGTTTACTGACAATGACCCGGATCATTTCTTAAGTCATCAGCTTCTCCTTCACTCCTCTTCCTGCTTTATCCTCTGACTGCAGCAGCTCTGAACAACTTCTTAGACTATTTGGAGAAATCCTTCAGTGTTGTGCGCATTTTGGAGCGAAATTTAATCAGGAAACTCCTTCTCAGAAAGCGCTTTTTAAAAATCTTAACATCGCTCAATTTATTTCCCAACAGAGGGCGGGTGTTGTGACGTGGTGTACCTGCAGCACTCAGCAGAATCTCCTCTGAGCCTGGAGGGAGACGCGACGTAGGGGGAACGAGTTAGCGCGGGTATGACTCGCTCCACGCCAGCCTCGCCGCCTCCTCCAGACCGAGCACTCCCGTCCGTGCTTGCTTTCCGTTCAGGGGGAAGACGAGTGGAGTAAGCAGCGAACCCGGTCGCTGCTCCATAAGCTCGCGTGTCTCTCGGTCCCGGCCCCCTCCCTCCTCCTGGACCGGCGGAAACTGATTCAGACTCTGATTATGGTTAATATAAGTGCACAAATATATAAATCCCATGTGCTTTAGATTGTTTAACATATATTTAAAAACCCAAACTTCCTTCTGAAGGCGTTGCGGCTTTTATTTTGGCGGGGCAGTGCGCATGTAGAGGAAACCCGAGTCAAGATCGGGAGGTGACGTCCGATTCCGATCGAGTCCAAAATCACGTGATCGGGGCTGATTTCCAATCACGTGATCGGATCGGGACATCCCTACTTATGAGTACACAATAGTGTATAAAGAAGGGAAGTATAATCAAAATGTGGATGCACTAAGCCGTTTGCCTTTACCCCAGGAACCTGAAAAGGAGGAACCAGAAGAGAGGGTTCTATTGCTGGAGAGTTCTGACATCACATTAGTGACCACAGAACAAGTGAAAACCTGGACAGAGAAAGATCCAGTCCTTTCACGAGTGAGAGAGACTTTAAAAAGAGGTTGGTCTGCTGAACTACAAGGAACTGATTTTGCTCCATATGTAGTGAGAAAAGATGAGCTAAGTATTCAAAGTGGGTGTGTTTTATGGGGTGCAAGAGTTGTTGTGCCAAAGCCAGGTCAACAGAGTGTTTTAAGGCAACTTCATCAGTGTCATCCTGGGGTGTCCCGAATGAAAGCATTGGCCAGAAGTTATGTATGGTGGCCGAAGCTGGACCAGGATATTGAGGACACAGTTAAGGCCTGTACTGTCTGTCAGGAGAACAGAAATGCTCCAGCATGTGCTCCATTACATCCCTTGGATTGGCCAGAGAAGCCATGGAGTTGGATTCATGTGGATTACGCTGGACCATTTATGGGACACATGTTCTTTGTGCTCATCGATACTCATTCAAAATGGATGGACGTGTATCCAGTGAGTACTGCTACTTCAGCAAAGTTTACCTTTGGGTTACCTGAGTTGTTGGTTTCAGATAACGGAACCTGTTTCATCAGTGCAGAGTTCCAAGATTTCCTGCAGAAGAATGGTATTCATCATGTGACCTCTGCTCCCTACCACGCATCCAGCAATGGATTAGCTGAGAGGGGAGTACAGATATTTAAAAGGATGATGAAAAAATGTCCAGAAGGTCCGCTGACCGCTAGAGTAGCTAGAGTGTTGTTTAGCTACCGTGTGACCCCCCAGACCACTACGGGCCTGTCTCCAGCAGAACTGCTATTAGGGAGGAAGTTGCGTTATACACTGGACTCATTGCACCCAGACCTAAACAGAAAGGTGCAAGGAAGACAAGAGAGACAAGAGAGACAAGTTAAAGATCATGACAAAAAGGCTAAAGAGCGATGTTTTACTGATGGAGATCCAGTCTGGACCCGGAACTTCAGTTTTGGTCCTAAGTGGATACCAGGAGTCATTGCATCAGTGACCGGACCGGTTTCTTATAAAGTGAAACTGGGTGATGGGAGAGAAGTGAGGAGACATGTGGATCAGATCCTCATTCATCATCAGTCACCAAGAGTGGAGAGGGAGACAAAACGGACTGAAACAAGTGAAGATCCTCCGATCATCACATGGGAAGAGTCAGGGTTGGACATTGAGAATGTTGTGTTCCACAGTGACAAGAAGGAGAAGGCAGGAGCAGTGGAAGTCGAGGAGAAATAAGAAAGGGACCAAGGGAATGCAATAAATCAAAGTCCAATAAGAAGACAGTCAACAAGAAGAACTAAGATGCCGTTATCTTAAGGACTTCCAGTTAAATTAGATAGTTGGTTGTTAAAGAAATAAAAGTGTTCTGATAACTTGTTTGAGATATACAGTGATTTAAGAACGGAGGGATGTAGTAATGTGAGTTTAAGTTAGATATGTTTGTTGTCCACTGGAGGGCACTGTTGGTATGGTTTAGGAAGAGTACTACCTACTTGTGTAAGAAGAAGAAGAAGAGTGGCCATGAGGCAGATGAAACAAGCATGTACTGATGAGCCTGTTCTGAATGTTACAATAAACCCTGTTACTGTTGGAACTTCTCTGGTGGATTACTACAGTGAGTCTGATGGTTTATAGTCTGTATAGGTGAAGGTTCTCAGTTCCAGGTCGGTATGAAGTGTTGTTCTTTGTGTCATATTGTTGATGTTTCTGGATGAAGATGACTGACTGCTGATAGGCCCTGTCATGGTTGTGTGTTGTTGTGATCATACCTCCAGTTTAGGCTGACTGCTCGTACTTATCCAGTTCACTGATGTTTCTGATGACCAGTACTTTGGCTTGTTCCGGTGTTCCATTTAATTTGATGAATACTTTGCAGTGTGTAGTCCATGTGCGTTGAATCCGTCCTTGTTTTCTCAGGCTGCGCGCTTTTCTGGCGATGTCGGCGTTCCTTTTCGTCAGATGGTCGTTCATGTACACGTTGGAACCCTTCAGCTTTCTCCCTTGTTTTAACAAGGTGATTTTATGCTTTCTGTTAGCAAATCGTAGTATGACAGCTGGTTTATCGTTCTCCTTACTTCTTGATAGAGGGTGGCAAGCCTCTATTTTGTCACAATCTATTTTGATTCCTTTTGAGTGAAAGTAGGTAACAACCTGCTGCTCCACCGAGCTGACATCCTCCTCACTGGACTCCTCTGTGCTGTCAGCGGTCACGGCCCGGGAATATGAACGGGGTTTAACGCGAAGCCCCGTAATTATTACGTCGTTCATTCTAGTATATTGTTCTAGATCCTCCACTCGGCTTTCCAGGTACGCTAGCCGCTTGTCCTTCTCGGCGTTCTGGATCCGAAGCGCCTTCACTTCCTCCACCAGGTCCAGGATTGCTTTCTGCTGCACTTTAACAGTAGAAATCTCCTCCGACATGAACTCCAGCGATTTTTTTAATGTCATCACCATCTTCTGCTGTCAGTACCTTCTTTGGACTCATTTCGTAGTTTTAAGTCACTTCGTTAATAATAAAGAGTAAATAAAATAAATAATAATAAATAAGATAAATAAATATTTACTTACTGAACATTGAATGATAAATAAATGATGTTTGATCAATAAAACATTTAATTCATGTCAAAACCTGGACAAAGAAGATTTTTGTTAGAAATGTACTTTATTAAGCATCTTATTTAAGACTCCTCTATGACTGTCAGGATGATCTGGCACAGAGATCATCGCCTGTCATGAGACTGGTGATCTCATTCCAAGGATGTTGTCCGATGCGGAGGAAAACATCCAAAACAAAGTGATGAGATCATCTAAATCTGTTCCTCCTGGCGAATCAAACAGGTCCAGTGGATAGTGTGAGACACAGAACAGTTTTTTTTACCTTTGTCCCTCTTTTTCATTGACTACACCCCCAACAATAACTCCCATGGTTTAGCAACCTTGAATAAAGGATCTATAAGAAAATTTTCTTATGATAATAATGATTAAAAAATCTAATAACTTAGAAGACAGTTTCTTCAGTGTTGAAATAAGATTTCACAAAAATATGTGGTCCCTTCATTTATCACCACTCAGATAAACTTAAATCAATTAACTTACTATTAATACATATCCTACTTCGAATAATCACATGACCATATCTATTACTAATACAAGAGGAGAGACTTACATCTGTCCACGTCCTCGCTGCGATACTTCCAGTTACACTAAAAAACAGATCACTCTATGTTGACTTGAGGTCATATTTGCATATTCAAACATTGAACTATTTGCATTAGGAAATTGAAATTTACTCTTGCACTAAAATGAAGAATTTGAAGCATGTTTTGACTTTTACGTTTGTCATAAAAATAAAAAGAAGTTTCCATTTGTAACTTTTGGGTCAAAAGTCCTAAAACTAATTTATTCAATAATTGATTATTTTTTTACATTTCCGTTTAACCCTTCTAATCAATGCTTTTATATAATTATTTTATACATTTTACCTTTATTCAACACTGATGTTCCTGATCAGAACTACTAATAACAACCCGGGGGACTAGGGGGCCTCCTGCTGGCAGGACATGCCCAAAACACCTCTCCAAGACGGTGACCAGAAGGCCTCCTAACCAGATGCCCAAACCACCTCAGCTCCATGGATATGGAGGAGCAGTGGCTCTACTCCGAGTCCCTCCTAGATGTCTGAGCTTCTTACCCTAACTTTAAGGCTGAGACCGGCCACCCTGTGGAGGAAACTCATTTCAGACGCTTGTATTCGGTACTCTATCTCGTTCTTTTGGTCATTACCCAAAGCTCATGACCATAGGTGAGGATTGGGACGTAGATCGACCGGTAAACCCAGAGCCTTGCTTTCTGGCTCAGCTCCCTCTTCACCACCACGGACCGGTTTAGGGTCCGCATCACAGCAGATGCTGCCCCAATCCATCCAATCTCCCGCTCCCTCCTTCCCTCACTCGTGAACAAGACCCCAAGATACTTAAACCTGTCCACTTGATGTAAGACCTCTCTCCCAACCCAGAGTTGGCAAGCCACCCTTTTCTGGTTGAGGATCATGGTCTCAGACTTGGAGGTGCTGATTCTCATCCAAGCCGCTTCACACTCGGCTGCGAACCTCCTCAGAGCTGTATAGGCCAGAGCTCGATGAAGCTAAGAGAACCACATCATCCGCAAAAAGCAGAGATGAGATTCTCCTGCCATCAAACTCAACACCCTCCACACCACGGCTGCTCCTAGAATCCTGTCCATAAAGGTTATGAACAGGACCGGTGACAAAGGGCAGCCCTGGAGGAGTCCAACCCTCACTGGGAACAGGTCCGACTTACTGCCGGCTATGCGGACCAAACTCACACTCCTCTGGTACAGGAACTGAATGGCCCTTAACAAAAGACCATCCACCCCATACTCCTGGAGCACCCCCCACAGGGTGCCACTGGGGACACGGTCATAAGCCTTCTCCAAATCCACAAAACATGTGGATTAGTTGGGCAAACTCCCATGACCCCTCCATCACCCTAGCAAGGGTAAAGAGCTGGTCCACAGTTACATGAAAACCACGTTGCTCCTCCTCTATCCGAGATTCAACTATTGACCAGACCCTCCTCTCCAGTACCCTGGAGTAGACCTTTCCAGGGAGGCTGAGGAGTGATCCCCTAGTTGGAAAACACCCTCTCACCAAACTCCTCCCATGCCTCGGAAACTGCCACTGCTGCACCCCACTTGGCCCTCCAGTACCTGTCTGCTACCACTAGAGAACCAAAGACCAGCCACACCCTGTAAGGCCTCCTTCTTCAGCCTGATGGCTCCACTAACCTCTGGTGTCCACCATCGGGTAACGGGGGTTACTGCCACGACTGGCACCGGCTACCTTGGCTCCGCTCCTCTCTTCACTCGAGTGTCCAAAACATATAGTCTCAGGTCAGTCAAAACGTTAGCAGTTAGGAGCAGTCGCTACTCAGTCACATTGAATAACTCAAACAAAAACATAACTTTTAACTGCATAAACAATACATGAACACAAAATTAAACCTATCGCAGATGAACAACTGTCCACCATCACAGCGTTTGTTTAATCACATCAAAGGCAGCAAGCAACATATACTCTCCAGCACCAAAAACAAATGAATTTATCAGGTAGAAAGGATGTCGAACCAAACCTCCATGATCAAGATTTCCTAGGTAGCCAATTGGCTCCAAGACCGCCCCCACATAAAATCAGGCTCAGCATCGAAAACTGTAAAGACTGAACTGCAAACGTAAGTTGAGGACTGAGAATGAAAAGAGAGGAGAAACGTAAAAACTGTCAAACGATCTGAAAATACAAAACAGCCGTTTTAACAAATAAAAAAGAATGAATCATGACATAATGCTGCTTAGGTTGCACGTACATTTTTTAAAATTTTACATTCTTGTTTTCATTTATGGAATGTTTTTCTTTGCTTACATTTTTAGGTTTATGGGTTTTGTTTTGTTCTTAGAGTGTACAATATGTTGATTTTTCAATTTACAATATCATTCTTAGAGTTTTCAATTTCTCTTTTTGAGCTTTTAATGTGTTATTTTCATTTACATTGAGCTGACCCTATATTGATGCCATAGTCTTGTTACTGTTAGAGCCTTTATTAGTATTAAAGGAAACATTATACCTAATCCAGGACTCCCTTGAAATAGGAGTTTCTGAAACTCAATAAGACATTTCCTGATAAAATAAAAGTTAATAAATAAAACAATGAGTCGGCGTTTGGTCATCTGATGGGGAATTCCAGACTACAGATCAACAGGAGTTGTTCCAAAACCAGTTTTATCTTTACTTCTATCTATGTAAATATTATGCATACAGAGGAAATGCAAACTGATATAATACACTGGCTGTGTTTGAAATGTTCTCTCATAGTGTTCAATGCGTTTAGGTGGGGGTGTGGGCCCCATGGGTGTGGTGTGTGTTTGGCATTTCAAACACCACTTGAAAACAGTAGCTTCATAAATACCTGCTGGATATGGAACAACGTGTCACATAAACAAAGGCAGGATTCACGTTAAACCCAGCTGGTGATGAACAGGACAACCTGGTTGTTTGTTTCAGTTGAATAATGTATTTTAAAGGTTTGCTCTTCTGATTTTCTATAAGCAAGCCTGTTTGGAGCACAGATGAGGATTTCCGTTTTTGATTAATTCAGTTGTAGAAAGTTGTAGATTAGAAAGTTGCCAGCCAACCAGTTCTTAATAGAGTCTAAACACGTCTGCAGCAGCTGTAGTTTAGACATGTCATGGGGCTTAAAGGAGATGTATAGTAGAATGTCATCGGCGCACAGGTGATATGAAATTTCTTCAAACAAGCTGAGGATGTGCTGGAGGAGAAGTAGGTAAAGAAGGAATAGGGGGCCCACGACAGAACCTTGTGGGACTCCGTGTGTGAAAGGGGTGTTAGACGACCTGTGATTAGAGACAGTCATAGAAACAGCGCTCAGAGAGATAGGAAGTGAACCATCCTAACACAGAACCTAACAGGTCCAAAATGCAGTGCTTTAAGTGGGGCGGTACGGAACGGTACGCCGTACCGGGACTTCTAAATTTGACCCCTCAGCGTACCGGGACTTATTTTCAGCGTTCCGTCCGTACCGGGAGTTTTTCCGGTATTACATCAATATAGTTTTGAGCTTTTCCGGTGGCTGTAGTTGCCTCACATTATGAGCAGCGCATGGCGGGAGGTGCGGAGGGCGAGCGCGGTGCAGGAGAAACGCAGGTGGATGAGAGAACTCATCTGTCAGCCGTATTTAGTGACTCCAGGAGGGTGGCAGAATTTGGTGAAACAGCCGATGAGAGAGGAAAAGCGGGGACTCGCATCCCCTGAACGGACCGTTCCATAGTTGGCTCAGAGCTCGGTCCTGGAGGAGAGTCCCGCTGACTCGCAAAACTGCGTTCCCTCCTGCAGCTCCAGATCTGGTGCTGCTGCAGCAGGTTGTGAGACACCCCACGTCAGGAAGCTGAGATAAGTCTTCAAATTGGTATTAAAAGACAATAATTTAAATATTAATGACGGAGTTGGAAAGAGCTTGCGCGCTTATGGAGAGGATAGCTGTGCATCATGACGCAGCTGGAGTCTGGAGAGGAGCAGCGTGCCATGGGCAGATGGATCAGACAGGTGGAGGGACTGAGGAGGAGCTGAGAGAGCAGCAGGTAGACTCTTTAGTAATGATCAGATCATTGTCAGTTATAAGTTTGTTCTTTTTGGGCACAAAATGGACCAGAGTGTCAAAACAATGTCGACTTTTCTGTGTCTGAAAAGCAGTAGAAACACAACTATTTTTCTCAAAATGTTATTTCAACCACAAACTAATTAATGGGGATCTTGTGCACAAGAATATCCATCCATCCATCCATTTTCTGTAGCCGCTTATTCCTCCACAGAGGGTCGCGGGGCAGCTGGTGCCTATCTCCAGCGGTCAAGGGGCGAGAGGCGGGGGACACCCTGGACAGGTCGCCAGTCCATCGCAGGGCCACACAGAGACGAACGAGACAAACAACCACACACCCACTCACACCTAAGGACAATTTACCAGCCCAATTAGCCTGACAGTCATGTCTTTGGACTGTGGGAGGAAACCGGAGCACCCGGAGGAAACGCACGCATGCACGGGGAGAACATGCAAACTCCACGCAGAGAGGCTGCAGAGCCGGGACGCGAACCCACGACCTCCTTGCTGCGAGGCAACAGTGCTAACCAGCTGCGCCACCATGCAGCTGCACAAGAATATATGTTTAATTATATATATATATATATATATATATATATATATATATATATATAATCTCGAACTAATAAGGAGAGTACCGGCACTTATTTTTTTTCCACTTAAAGCACTGCCAAAATGTCTCAATCTACTGAGTAGGAGGAGGTGGTCGATGGTGTCAAAAGCTGCAGTCAGGTCCAGCAGAACCGGACAGAGCATTCACCTGCATCATTTTGGGTCAGGATGTCGCTGGAGACTCTGAGGAGAGCTGTTTCAGTTGAATGAGCTCTACGGAAACCTGCCTGAAAGCTGTCAAAGATGTGTTTTTCCAGGGCTGCTGTGAGTTGTTTAGCCACCACCTTTTCCAGGATTTTGGAAATGAAATTTGTAGTGGTTAAAGTGGGAGGGGTCAAGATTGGGTTTCTTTAGAAGTGGACGGATTACAGTAGGCAGGAACTTGACCAGAAGCCAGTGAAGTGTTGATTATTGTGAGACGCTGGGACCAATGGACTGAAAAACAATTTTAATGGTCCCATATTCTGCTAAATTCACTTTCTAAAGATCTTTTTAACAGTCATATCAGTCCCACAGACTGTGTCTGAGACCCAAAAGTGTTAAAATATTTTCACAGTTTTCACTTCCTTATTCTCATATGTGGGAAATGTGTTTTGAGCTAATGCTAAAACAGGTGGTTTCTAAATCTTTCCCCTGCTGACGTCAAGAAGGGAAAAAACCACTCCTCTCTAGAGGACAGAGCCAATCACGAGCACATTTGTCTATCTGAGCCCACCCTTTAAAAACCACGGGAGCGCTCATCCTCACAAATGTTAGTAAACAGTCATGGTGAAACTACGAGCAAAGCACGGCAGCTGCTTCGTAGATGGTTGATCAACGAGCACAAAAGTGTTTTTTACTCCCTTCATCTGAGACCCTGAAGACCCACTGATGTCTCGTGAACACGAGGAAATGAGAGATGGGCGGGGCTTAGAGAGGTTCGACACCCCAACTGCTGTCAAGCTGGAGTCAGAACAGGCAGAGGAGGCTGAGGGACAGATGCTGGACCTAACCTTGTCGACTTCATCCTCAAAGAAGGATAGAAAACTTTCACAGTCTCGATCAGAGTGGATTGGAGCAGGAGAGACAATGCTGCTAATGGTGTTGAACAGCATCTAAGGACTTCCTTTACTCCTCAACACCAAGCTAGAAAGATATTCAGCCCTCATGTCTCTGACTGCAGAATTAAACAAGGCTAGGAGGTCTCTCAGATGGAGTAAGTCATGAGGTTTTGTTCCAGAGGAGCTCAATTTTTCTGCAGTAACGCTTAAAAGGCTGCGAGTGCTGTCATTGATCCAAGGGGTGGGATTTAGAGCAGGAACTGATCTGGTTCTAACAGGACAGATGTACAGAAACAGGTTGGTTACAGAATCAATATCATTAACAGGAGATAATGCAGGAGTAAAAGCAGCAGAGAATTTACCAGCAGAGCTCACTTTTAGAAAACGGGAACTAACCAATCAGCGACCAGGAGATCGAGGCACAGAAACAGACAGATTGAATATAGTACTGTGATGATCAGAGATACAGTATGAATGTCCTCAGAACAAACATTTTCAATATTCAGGCCTAAGGTAAAAATGAGGTCTAGTGTATGACTTTTGGAATGTGTAGGACCAGATATATGCTGAGGAAATGAAAAAGAGTCCATGAGGCTGGAAAAACTCCTGGCAAAGAGGTCAGAGTCATCATGTTGAAATCACCTACAATCATCAGTCTGGACAGCTTCACTGTGGAGGACAGGAAGGAGCTGTTTGGACCAGGAGGTGCAGTAGAACAAGTCTTCATGTCCCACTTTGATCAGCTGGAGGTCAAAGAAGGAGAAGTAGCCAGAGTTTGAAGAGCGACATGAAAACTGGTTTCTGAAAACTGCTAAACTACAAAATGGCTATAGTGCCCCATATAGTGAATGAGTGGATATTTCAAACACAGCCTAAGACTACAACTAAGATGGCTGCCCAAAACACATGGTCACCAGTGGTCTGGTCGTCGCTGTAGATAATAAAAACAGAGCGTTAATCATTTATCTTCAGCTTTAACTTCCTTCCTGCTATATGATCATAATCTGAGCCTCCTTCCTCAGTAACTGCTGTACTCTGTAAAACCAAACCCAGTAAGTCTGACTGGGTCCTCTATGGTTGGATCCAGAAGCATGATGGTCCTCATCATCGTTGGTCAGCTTCTTCTGATGACTCTTCTGCTTCAAGCAGCTGAAGAGAGTGAGTTCAAAAACTGGTTTCTTTTACAATTATTTATCTGGCTGTTTTCTCATTATAATGACGTCGTAATGGAACTTTTTACATAAATGTATTTATCCCCAAATTAAATCTTTATAGAAGCTGTGATTTTTATGAAACATAGAGATGATGTGGTTTTGGTGGAGGAACATTGATTTGTTTTATTCTTTTTTAGCAGAAATGGACTAAATTCATAAATGTAAAGTTAGAATTTTATGTAAACATTTGTTTCACTGTGGTCTACTCAGGAAATAACTGTAATGATTAAAACAATGTTTAAGTTTTTGTTTTTCAATAAAAATACAGCGTTATAATGTAGCTCACTCCTCACTGCCATCGGCGTGTGCACGTGTGTGTGTGTGTGTGTGTGTGTGTGTGTGAGTGGGTGAATGACTAAATAGTGTTTAGCGCTTTGGGAGTCCTTGGACTTAGAAAAGCGCTATACACGTTCATTCAGATTTTCATTTTTATTCTGTTCAGAAACAAAACAAGATAAAAGTCTGAAATTGTCATAAATTCACCACGTTACCATCTCACCAGCTGCTCTGCCAGGTTTCTCTTCTCCAAAATGTGCTTAGTCCAAACTTTGCTTAAAGTTATTTTTTCATTACGTTTTCTTTTATAAATCCCAAAGTTTGTGTAAAAAGTGACTTATGCAACTTTCAGGCTCTTTTTGCGTATGCAAGTTTTATAAATGAGCACCCAGGAATAGGATGGAAGTTCTTGTGCGTGTAAAGGTAGATGTCTCAATGCTTTTGGCGACATAGTGAATGTATGAATGTTGGTTATACTAAGCGTGCTCAATCATAATGAGTTTCTCCTCTGTAGACAGAGAATGGAGGGAACAGACGACCCCTAAGTTTGACGGTTCTGAACATTATCAAGAGTTTTGCCTGCATGTCCCTAAAGATCCCCATTGGATCAGCTCAGAACCTGAAAAACAGATGCATACAACGTCACCAACATCAAGACGACCCAGACAGCCCAGTCAGGTGGACCATGGCAGGACCCAGTCGTCTGAGGAGACAAGCCAACCAGTAGAAATATTGGTGGTACAAAGACAATGGTCCGGACTACGTAGTTCAAGTGAGCTGTTTTTATTCAAAGTTTCAGCAGCACTGTGGTGCAACCTTACTCATTTTAGCTACTTAATCTACATTCAGCATAATTTTATTCATTATTTGATACAGGAACACTATGTAACTTTTTCATATATTTAAACCTTCTCCTTGAGCCAGTCTGTGCTAGTATGACTCTTTACAGGGTTAATGAAAAGTCACTCAGCCCCATCTGCTGCTTGTGTTCAGAATACCACGTTTGTAACTTCTGAGATTCTGGTCCGGTGCCCTGAAGTCTCACAAAGTCACGTATTTCACGAGGATTAGGCTAACCCAATCTGGCTATTTGTTATGCTAGCACCGGAGTGTTTTTAGCTCATAATGCCTGCTTTTTTATTTTTTTTAGTCTCTCCCTGCTTGAACACAGCTGATTTCTTTGAATGAGTGATGAACCGCTCCAGTAGAAAGCAATGAAGGCTGAGGAGACATTTCAACTGTTAGACTTAGGTGTTTCTGAGCAGAAACAATGCTAAAGTTTTACTACAGTGATTTAAAACAGACACTAGGGGGTGCTAAAACAAGCAAAAACTGCATAGTATGCCTTTAAAGATTGTCTAATATGCCTGTATATGCATTTTGTCTCTGTGCCTGAACATGTTCCAGAGGTCTGTTACTGCAACTCTGAAAACAAGAAAAAGCCCAAGGAGACTGCTAGAGTCAGAAGCTTGTCAATACAGTATCCTAGTAAAACATGTGGCTCAACTGAATACATGTAAGTATGTGTGTAAGAAACTAACTGAATATCACTACAATTCAGTGGGAATATTTTTGATTCATTTGGTCTGATTTTATTTGTGGAACTTCATGAAAAAAAAAACTACATTGTGCTTATTTGTTTTTTAAAAAATAAAATAGTTTATTTATAACTGTTCTAAAATAAAATAAAATATTCTGGCAAGAAAATAAAAACTAGAACCAAAAACTTTCAGGCTACTTAATGCTTTAGAGAACAGCGCCTGCCAAACAAATAAACATAAACATGAAAGGGAAATGGTATCTACTGATTGTCACACAAATTCTAAGAGAAACAAAGAAGCTATACCATCAGAGTATGATAGAAAGAAAACCCCAAGTAGAAGGAAAAGAGTCATATTATACAATTTGATAAAAGCAACACATTGGTTATCAGTTCAAGGGCCATCTAAAAACCAGCCCAAACCAGTTTGAGTCTGAAATATGTGTATCAGCTGGGAAAACAAAACAACCTTGTTAAAAACTGTGGTACAGAATGTGATAAGGATACATCATCAGAGCTTATTTCCATGACAAACACATAGAGAGGAGTTACATACTTGGGGGCTTGTCCGGGATCTGAACTCAACACTTTTACAAACACAAAGAGCTGACGTACTAGAATACTCACAGACAGAACATGCAGCACTAAACACACATTTATTTAGATTGAATCCCATAAATTCAGTTGAAGTAAACTTATTTTGTTTAGTTTTTGTGCTTGTTGACTAATTACATACAGTAAATGAGCTGCAGTCACTAATCCATGTTTTCCAGTGAGACTTTGGAAGATGGAAGGCGGGTCTGTGCAGCTACGTTCAGCCTTGTTGATCATTTTTTTCGGTAAGCGTGCACTGACTGCCTGGAACTTGTTATCAAGATGCCCTTTTAAACAAAATATGGCCATTGTGCAACAGCTAATGGTAGTGTGAGTGAGCTGAATAGCACGATCTGATATCCAATCCAGTTCCTGGCAGATAAGAAAAAAAATGTTTTTAACATCCTGGGTGAACTTTTCCTGTAAGTGGATTTATTATAAACATATTTCTCCACCATATTACAGAATCTGGTCTAAACCCACAACAAAGCCAGGCACCACCAAACCACCCTTGGTTCCATCAACTGTACCACAGAGCACAGCAGCAGAGTTATTTGATCCCGCAGGGTTTTTTATAAAGGATTACTCTTCTATACAAGACCGTCACCTCACAGAGCTGGATGTGGGTCCAACCTTCCAAACTATAATCGAACAAAATGGTAGCTACGAGGAAATCAACCAACAACAATGTGAGTTTTAACATAAAAGAACCATTTATCATAATAACTCAGTGGGGTTTTTAAATAAATAAATGTGACTTTTGGTGTAAATTTACAGCGATTTGCAGGTCCTGCAATTCATTAACGACCAACTTTGACCATGTTGACCCAAATGCTGTAAAGTTCCTGGCTGTGGAGATTCAACCTGTTTCCTGCTCTGTCCTTATTCAGTAAGTCTGGGTGTTTTGGCAGCTCATTAGAGACTTGCTGACTACACTTTTTACAGTTAAAACACAAGTTTGGCTTAGTGTAAACCGAGTAGAATCAATTAAGGTAATGTGTTCATTTCTGGGAAAAGAGTCAGGGTGTGAACTTTATCCAGTTTAAAAGATGGAAACTTTGTTTAAACCATGTGACTTCTCCACATGTTTCATGAAGATGGTTATCTAATTTTCAGCACAACAGTTCCACATCAACAAATTTATACTTTAATTAAAACTGGATTCCCTGCAGTCAGGTCTTTTAATTGTGCCAAACACTTTATTCAAAGTTTCTAGCTCTGTCCTTCCTCATTGGCTCATTGGCATGTCCATCATCCCTCCTGTCCAATCACTTTTCTTCCCCTATACCTCCAGAGACAGGTTTATTGACATTCACTCCGTTCTGATACCTTATAGCTGCTAAAGGAGTTCTGCCCACCCCTCGCTCAGTCCATGCATCCGTCCATGTTTTTTATGAACCACATTTGACTCTGTTTGTTAAGCTGCAGGTATCATTGATATCTGTGTTTCTTCCTGTTTGCTCACAGCATCAACCTCAAAGATAAAACAGATATCTGTTCTGACCTGTCCCATACTGAGAAACTGCTTCAGAAGGTGGAAATCCCCCCACCCCAGGAGGAAAATGGTGACAGCAATCAAATCAAATAAAAAACACTTTTTAAAATTATGTGTGTGGTTATAGATTGTTGAAGTGATTGTGATTCTGTTTTATCTCTCTCAAGTTAAGGTTGGATGTCTCTGTTATAATAAAGCAAAGAAACGTCCTGATGAAACTTCTTCTGTCTTAACCATGAAGATTTGGACCCCCTGTGAAAATTGTAGCTCATCTGAATTCATGTAAGCGTTCATTTAATGTCTGACACGATTAATAATGTCTTATTCAATAAATGGTAAAAGTGAAAATTGAGACACATTTAATAAATTGATTCAATGCTTTAACATATATCTAATTAGATTTTCATCATAACTTCCTATTAATTACATTTTTTCTTCTTTATAAATAAATCAGCTAAGTTTAAATGCAATGTTTTGTTAGCCTGGTCCACTTGTGAGATGTTTTGGTCAGATGTAAGAAGGTGTGAATTAGACTGAAACTGCCTGGGGATCAGGTTCAGAGCTGCACTGTAGGAGCTGGAAAGGCTTTACCCATTTGTATCATTGAAATGATAATCCATGCATTTGTTAGCACCCGGCTGGATTACTGTAATGCTCTTTATACTGAGTCAGTGGAGTGCATCTCCCAGCTCCAGAGGGTTCAATATGCGGCTTCACGCCTGTTAACTGGTACGCAAAGGTTTGATTCCATTTCTCCAGTTTTAGCCTCCCTGCACTGGCTGCCAGTTCATTTTAGGATCCATTTTAAAATTATTTTATTTGCTTTTAAAGCCTTAAATGGCCTTGCCCCACCCTACCTGTCAGAGCTGCTGCACCCCTACACGCCCTCCCGTTCTCTCACGTCAGCTGATCAGCTGCTCCTGTTGTGCCAAAGACTAGACTCAAGCTCAGAGGAGACCGTGCTTTTGCTATGGTAGCTCCCATTCTTTGGGACATTCATCAGACAGGTCTCTTCCCTATCTGAGTTCAAATCCGCCCTTAAAACCCACCTTTTCCATGTCCATGCGCTGTTCAGCGGAGGCTTACATTTGCTCTTTGTCATAAAAATAGTCCCAAGTTTAAAATAGTACCTGTAATTCCTTCGTGTTACTTTTTATTTTCACTTGCAGTCAATATGTTTATTGTGGTCACTAGCAGTGGCAGTTGGTGAAAATTTTTTTTGGAGGGGCGCATTTTGGAAACTTGGTTTTTTAGATGCAATCTAACCACATATCGCCAGAGTACCACTCACATGCATCACAATACTTTAAAATATTAAATTAAAGCAAAACTACAAGGTTTGAAAATGCTATAAATATACCAATTCTGTATACCAGTCAACACAGGAATTTTATGTGATGTAATGATAAAGTTTCTTAGACTTTGCTCTTAAAAGGAATATCCATCCACCCATCCATTTTCTGTAGCCGCTTATTCCTCCACAGAGGGTCGCGGGGCAGCTGGTGCCTATCTCCAGCGGTCAAGGGGCGAGAGGCAGGGGACACCCTGGACGGGTCGCCAGTCCATCGCAGGGCCACACAGAGACGAACGAGACAAACAACCACACACCCACTCACACCTAAGGACAATTTACCAGCCCAATTAGCCTGACAGTCATGTCTTTGGACTGTGGGAGGAAACCGGAGTACCCGGAGGAAACCCACGCATGCACGGGGAGAACATGCAAACTCCACGCAGAGAGGCTGCAGAGCCGGGACGCAAACCCACGACCTCCTTGCTGCGAGGCAACAGTGCTAACCAGCTGCGCCACCATGCAGCCTAAAAGGAATATGTCTGAGTAAAATTAAAATTCTTTTTTATTTCTGAGTAATTCAATACGTTTTCCTTTTCTTTTTTTTTAAACTGTATTTATAATCACTTATCAGTGTGTTAGAGTGCCATAATTCATGATAAAAATAAAAACTAAAGTAAATACTTAAATAATAAGCCATAATCCTCCGGTTTTGACTGTGCCGTTGTGCACATGTGTCACAGGGCCCTGCGTCCCGATTGGTCTCCTATTTTTTGCACTCTGTGCGCATGCGGCAGGAAAAAATTTCAAGTGCGCATGCGTCAGGAGCAGAAAACACGAGAAGGGTCTGGCTGCGGCCGCTGTGGAGCTCCACACTAACCGGAAGCACGTGACCTCCACAGTGGCCAGAAGAGAGGCGAATATCCTTTTTCTAGATTGGCTGTGGGGATTTCAAGCAAGGTCAACAACCCTCCCCCTAACCTAACCCTAACTCTAACCAATTCCGGTACGGTTAGTGTGGAGGTCACGTGTTTCCGGTTACTGTGGAGCTCCTCAGCGGCCGCAGCCAGATACTATTGGAAAACACAGCGGTATGTTGGGACGGCGTCCCGTCCAGACATGCGCAGTAGACCCCAAAGAAACACGACCTATCGGTCTGGTAAAAAATAGTTAGAAAATGTTTCTAAACTACACCTAAATGCAGATTATACACAGCACTTATTGTATATATAATGGATGGTTCGTTTAGTTTTATTTTCATGTTAAATTTTTATATTTTGTGATCACTATTTCTCTTCTTCTTCCTCTTGGGACTGGTGGGGCGGCGCACGAGCGCCCCCTATGGACGGGCCGCAACTGGTCACTAGGCAGAATTAGTATCACTACTGACTGAGTTTTAAGGACTGTGTAGGGTTATATTGGTATAAAGTTGTATATATTGAATATTATTATTATAATTATTCTTAATAATTAATAATAATAGTCAAAACCTCGTAATTAGGGCACCACCCAGCGTTTTCTTTGGAAGGTAAGCTGAGACAACCTTGAATATTATCCTATTTGTATTTTATTGTTATTTATCATTTATCAGTCTGAATCTGAAAGAAGTAAGCTCGTTACCCATTTTCGATATGAAAAACACAAAAATTACTGAAAGCCCATTTATGATTATATACGGATAAATTTATTTACAGAAACCTCAAAATGAACATGTTATAACAGCAACACAGCAAAGTTAGGAATTTGACTTTGTAACCAGTTCAATTTATTAACAAGATGAATTATTGAGGTTAAATAAATATTAATGACTAGTGTTTCAGAGTGAGAAATGGTTTACTAATGAAATTAAGCTAATTTATTGGCCTATGAAGGGAAGTTGAAGATTAAAGGATTTTCAGGAGGATGGGTGGATGAAGAGAGTTAGGTTTAGCTTGCTTTACCCAAATTGCATCATATTGCAATAACCACATAGGTTGATTGTCTCACCGAACCACTGAACTTGAATCCCCGAGATACGTTGAGGCTTGGACCGACGGCTTTGTTTCCTCCAGCAGTCACAGTGGTTCCTGTTCCAGCTTGAAGAGAAGGCAGTCAAAGCATGAAAACGCTCGATGGGTGACTGAAGTGTGGAAGGGTATCAGAAGCGGAGGGATGCAGTTCTCCAGGATTTGGGCAAGCATGGCTCGCTCTCTCATGGCAGGAGGATGTCTTCATCTTAAGTAGTTTAGCTTCAGATTAACGCCGTCTAACTTTTGGTTTCTAACGACGGATGAAAGAAAAATAAACTTTAAAATGTCTAAACTTGGTTGAGAAGAATGTAACGTGAAAATAAAAGAAAAGCTTAACGCCGAAAGTTCCTAAGACTACGGGTTTAAGAGTGTTCTGCTGGATTTCAGAGGCCTCATGTTGGAAAGCCTGGGTATCCTGACTCCCTGGGGTGGGAGCAGGCCAGGCTGGATAGGTCATCAGGTCATCTGAGCAGGAGAAGAGGCAAAGAGGCGGAGGCCAGAGCAAGCAAGCGAGCTGAAGAAGAGGCAAGGCAAGAGCGAAGAGAGCTAGCAGTTAGCGCCTTCTGGTTTTAAAGGGGCAGAGGTGGAGTCGGGTTCAGCCAATGGTGTGGTTGACTCCACCTTCATCTGCATAAAGGGGAAGTACTTAGGAATGGCTTAAAGGGGATTAAATTTTGATGAGAGGAATAAAGTTTCTAATCAATAAAATAAACCTTTACCACTTTTCTCTCTGAAACGTGAAGAGTTATTCAGAATCACCTTTTAGACTGCGTGCATCATGTTTATTCTAAGCATAGAAACACATTAACTCCCACATCAGATTAATCAGAGAAATCAGTTACTCTTAGCTTAAGAGTACAGACAAATAACATTTCTAGTTTCTTGACTAGATTAGATTTAAAAGAGATAATTTGGTATCATATTGATAAACAATGTGAAAAGTCTTCAAGGAAAATTAACCAAAGAACTTTTACCTAAGTAAATCAAACAGGGAAAAATCAAACTTTATCTTGTAAACCCATTTTAAAAGTAAACCTGTGGATATTAACCTTTCTTTATATCAATTTGGATCACATTGAAGTATTATTTAATCTAGATCCTGTGAGGGTGAAGGGAGGTTATCAGAGACATTTTTAAGGACAGGAGACAAAGGAATTCCTCGGTTTTCCCCACTAGGTGAGAAAGGTGGGGTGATGGGCTACTGGCTCCATTCCGTCTGTGCTTTGTGATCGAAACTCCTTTGATCACCATCCTGAAAGTTTGCAATTGGAATAAGTATCACCAAGCTGTAAATTAGCATCAGCATTATCTTTACTGTCACAGAAAGATGCAAAGAGGGGTCCTTCCTCAGGACAGGCATTTACGACTGCCTGTAGCTGTCGATCCTCTCACAGTGTGAGCCGCTAGGGAAAAAAGGTTAAATGTCACACAAACATAATCCTTTTCTTGATCTGGACCATATAATTTGGAAATAACGTCGATGTTCATTACAACTGTCTTTTCTCACAATGCTAGATGTTACTTACAGTGTTACACTAAGCTAAAGGAGTACTGCTGGATCAGGAAAACGGCTGGGCTGGTTACTAATTGTTTTTGCCCACTGCTCTAACTATGAGGAATATGGCAATAAGCAAAAAATCACTTTCTGGTGGAGTATCCCTTTAAATAACATTAAATGAGCAACTAGTGTTCTGGTCACTCTACATCCCCTTCATGATGGTCCAGTGAACTTTTCAAAGAAACTGAATTGTAATCTAAACTAACGTTTGTTTTCCAGTGAGACGCTGGACGATGGGAGAGAGGTGTGTGTAATTCCATCCAGCCTTGCCACATATCTTGAAGCTTTGTAAGTCATGACTGTCTACTCTTTTGACATATATGCACAGCACACATCTAGTCACATTTATTTCAGTGTTTAATCATTTGCCAGACACTTACTGATACAATAAATCTTTTTGGTCCTCAACTTAAGTCAGTTTACTAATGCAGCCTAATGTGCTCCTTGAACTGGTCCCAAGCCTGGATAAATTCAAAGGGTTGTGGCAGGTTAAACAAGAAAAAATTCCATACCGGATCGGTTGAAGACCAGGTTAACATCAACCGCCATCCACTGTCAACCTTGCTTCTCACTATTAATAATAATAATAATAATAATAATAATAATAATAATAATAATAATAATAATAACTTTATTTATATAGCACCTTTCTCAGGCCAATGGCCACAAAGTGCTTTACAATAAAAACAATTATAAAAACACAAAGGATAAAACTTGATAAGAACATAATAAAACACAAAATAAAAACTTGATAAGAACATGATAAAACGCAAAATAAAAACATGATAAAACAAAAACATTAAGAGATTATTAAGAGATTGCTCTTCCTGGCATTTATAGGCGATGTCAAACTCTGAACCATACTGAGAGCAGACCCTCAAAAACTGTTGAAAGCCAACACTGTATGGACAGAAGATCACCAAATCATCTGCATACATCAAGTGGTTTATTGTAGTCCCACCAACTACACATCCAGTTCTACAGTCGCTTAGACGTTTTCACATATCGTCCATATAGACATTAAAAAGAAGAGGAGACAGACCTTGTCTAACTCCATTACAAACCTTAAAAGGAGAGAACACACTATTCCCCCATTTAATATACATAGACTGGTGAGTGTATCAAAAGGACAAAATCCTAATCAAGGACTTAGGAACCCCCCGTCCTGTAACTTATAAAACAACCTTTTGTGGTTCACACAATCAAAGGCCTTTGATGCCTCAATAAAACCCATAAAAATGGTGGAATTATGCCCGTTATAAAAATCTTAAATCTCTTTCAAAGCAAAATTACACATGTCTATGTTTTGGTACAAACTGTGGTCATAATACCGTAAAATGTTCCATTCTATTTAAAATTGTTCTCTCCAAAACCTTAGAAAAAATACTGATCAGAGCTACAGGCCGATAGTTATCTCTACTACTCATTTTGCCAGCTTTATCTTTCCGAATGGGCACTAAAATAACATGGAGTCTGGTAAAATCCCATGAATTAAAAACCCTATAAAACAGAAGCAGAGGATAGAGTTACCTACTGGCATGTTTTAGGTGCTCTGCAGAAATATTATCCATACCACATGCCCTATTGTCCTTTTAAGCTCATAACTGCATCATAGACCTCCTGTATTTATATTATCCACCACAGGGGGGTTACTCTTAACACAGTTAAAAAGCTCACAATAATGATTCTGCCACATCTGGGTAATAGTTTTTGAACCACTTACCATCAATGTTTGCTGGCAGTGGCGTTCTAGAAGCTCTCATCCTTTTGACTTCCTTCCAGAAATCATTTAGACAGTTTTTCTGTAGCTTCCTTGAAAGAGCCCTGCTGAAAAAACCAGCATAGACCAGCATATGTTGTGTTTTGGTGCTGGTATGCTGGTCCATAGTGATCCATTAGTTCAACCAGCACCAAACCAACATAGACCAGCATTGACCAGCATAGATCAGCAAAGACCAGCAAACAAATCATGATGGTCTTGATTTATATGCTGGTCTATGCTGCTTTGGTGCTGGTTTAGCTGGTAGACCAGCATGATTCAATGCTGGTCAATGCTGGTCCATGCTGGTTGAACTAATGGATCACTATGGACCAGCATACCAGCACCAAAACACAACATATGCTGGACACCAGCTATGCTGGTCTATGCTGTTTTTTTCAGCAGGGAGCATTAGACCTCAGGGTGTCTTCATTCCTTTTTATAAAACGTAAGGCATATTTAAAATTGGCATTCCTCCGTTTGATCGAAGAGAGAGTCATGTTTTTGCCGACATGTCTCAACCCAATCCTTAAAGGCTCCTCTGGCCTCAGCATGAAGCTCTTCCACATAGTCATTCCAGCCTGGTTGAACCATATACCTCTTAGATTTACACAGGGACCTGCTTGAAAGAAAAACGGACTCCACAACATTCTCATTCAAAGAGCACAACTCAGCCGTGTCTGCAAGTAAGGTGAAAGACGTGAACATCAACATCAAATAGGAAACACGGATTTAGCAGCTAATATTTGAATATGACATGGTGAAATGGTGAAATCCAGTGAAAACCAGTGAAAGGTAAATTTACTTGACCTGGTGGTGATTTAGAAAAGCCAGTCGGTCACTCCTCACTCCTTATAAAGCTGATTGTTAACATAAAGTTTATCCACAGAGATCACAGCTCGTTTACCTTCCTGAATAAACTTTTTGCGTAGAGGAAAAAGGACTCTGCGATTATCCAAAATCTCCTTTGGAAACTGGTCAGACACACTGAAGTCTTTACCTTTCAGTTCCCTACCGGGACTTTTAACCAGGTCTTTATCTTTATAATGTTCAAACTTGGCCACGATCGGACGAGATCTTCTTCCGTCTCTTCTCCTGGCTCCAATCCGATGCACACAGTGAAAGGTGATGATTTTACAGTCTCCTCAGGGTTTTCATCTTGACAGCAATAAAATTAAAAAACTCATCCTCCACCACCACTTTGCCGTCTGACGTTTTGTAGAGACAACGGTTTCAGATTTTGTTTGGGAAGTCGCAGAACCTCCAGCACGCACTGCCACACTGGCAGCCATCTTCCCTCCAACATTTCTTCTTATAAAATAAATGATTTGCTAGTGGCTCGATAAACTAATCCACAATAAAGGCTCAATCACTTTTGTTCTGTTCTGTGGTGAAAACTAATATCTGTTCATTGTCTTTACAGAAAGGAACTCTATGTTGCAAAGCCAAAGAAACATGAAAGACAACAACCTTCATCTACTCACGGTAATCTGCTTTCTGTGCTTTAGTGATAAAGTAATTCCTTAGTGAAAGCTAAGTGCTAAATGAGTGAGTGATGCAGAATCTGTACATAAACATGAACATCTGATGATGCTTTGCTGACACACTGCTGCTGAACGTTGCATCCGCTGTTGGTTACTGCTGTGTTGCACATGAAGACTGTTTGACACTGAGGCCTGAATTAACACAATGATTATGCATCTGTTGCAAGATTTAGGAATTAATTAAGTATTGCAAAGAGATATTTGCATCACATTCTGCACAAATAACCGGAGCGGTTCGCATGGCTTCAAATGCTTCATTTAGAGGAAAACACCCAAGTTAATGTGATTTCCTGCTGTGGCAAAAAGTGTCAGATCCTGAAACAAACTTTTGTAAAATGTCACACTGTTGAAGAGAAAGTCGACATAGTATCTCTAGAATAAAGTTGAAATTTTTAAGTACTATTTTCAGAAAACACTTTGAAAGTAATAATAATAATAATAATGCATCAGTTTTATATAGCGCTTTTCTAGGTCACTCAAAGACGCTTTACAGAGTTGCATTATTCATTCACACAGTCATTCTCACCAGTGGTGGTAAACTACGACGAAAGTAGGTTATTTCATGACTATCATAAGAAAGCAAATCCCTTTGTGCTGCTGGAGTTTGTTTTTTTCTGCTTTTTTATTGTCTTAACTCAGAATTCCTAATGTGTTTTACTAAGTAAATTATACATGATGAGGCACTTCTTGGTATAAAATGTTATCTTTTGGATACTTACTCTCACTCATTCAGTCACTCACTCGCTCTCAGTCACTCAATCGTTCTCACTAAAGCCTGGGTCCCACACAAGATGTAAGCGCCGCTCCGTGCAGTGGGCGAGCCGTGAATTTAAAAAGAAACCATTGTAATCAGATGAAGTAGTCTCCCTAGGTCCGCCACGTCGCGTCCCAGATGCATGGGTCTCCGCCGTGGCGCTAAAGATTGGCGACGGTCCTTTTTTAAAGTCGCGGCGCGTGTGTCACGACATTCTGGAGGACTTTATGATACAGAAATTACGACAATACGCTGAACCGCCACTAGTACGGCATTATACGTATATATATGTGTGACCATCTTCCAGTCTTTACCATCATACAAAATTTAAAAATATTAAAAATGTTGCTGAAGTGGAAGAACTCAAACAGACTTGATACAGAACGACAGAATCCATCACTGCACTAAAAAATGACTTAGAGAATGAAACCTGGGAAGAGCTTTATAAACAGCGAGACCCAAGTGAAGCATTTGAAATATTGTTGGGAAAAATACTTGAAATATATGATAAAAACTGTCCTATTAGAACACAAAAAATACAACAAGCCTTGGATGACTGTTATAATGTACGGTTTTACCAGGCTCTGGAGCAACACAACTAAAGGACACGGAGGTAAGTGAAAAGAGTTTATTAACATAAGGTGTGACTGAGTAAGATCCGTGGGACCTCAGGGGACAGGGCCGGCTGGTATCTTAAGAGAGAGGAGACGATGATGAGTAAGGTGCAGGATGAATATGAGAATTGCAAGAGAAGGGAGAGAGGCTTACTGAATCCAAGGAGGAATCGGAGCTGTGGGAGAGTACGTGTCGGTTCCCAGAGAGGCTGGCTGGAGTGAGCCTTGGAGATCATAGGTTGGAATGGAGGTAGGGAGGCAGGCAGCCGGTTGTTGGGATCCGGAGGAGTCAAAATGAGGTCGGTGTCCAAAGCAGGTTTCTGAGGTAGAAAACCGGGGTGAACGACAGTTGATTCAACTACGAGAGTAGTAGAACGGACTGGGACCGACCAGAGGAAATCCCTCTCCTTTTATACTCCTCTGCTGATGAGCTGATGGGAGTCAACTGGGAGAACTGCCTGCCAACCCTGCAGAGGAAGAGAGATGAGAACATGTCAGAAGAGCCTCCACTAGCCACCAGCAGGGGAGGGGAACCCGACAATGACAAAGGGACTGCAAAATGCCTGTAAAAAGAAGAATACATTGTACAAACTATTCATAACAACAAGAACTAAAGAGGCTGAAAACAGATACAAGAAATATAAAAACAAACTAACAAGTATAATGAGAACTAGCAAAAAAGAATACTTTGACAAACTACTACAACAGAACAAAAACAATACTCAAGGAACATGGAATATACTAAAAAACATTATTAATAATAACGTTGGGAGAAAAAGTACAATAGAGGCTCTAATCAGTGAAAATGGAACGCTTATTAATAACCATGAACAAATAGCAAACGTAATGAATGATTACTTTGTAAATATAGGGACCAATCTGGCAAACAAAATTTTAAAAAACCCAAATTTAAGATGGAAGTAGCCGAACACATAACTGCTAACATAAACACAATGTTTATTAACTGACACTGACGAAAAAGAAATTATATCGATTGTAAAAAGATGTAAAGACAAAAAATCTAAAGATTCTGAAGGTTTGGACATGTCATTAATAAAAAGTATAATAGAATACAATGCAAAACCTTTTACATACATCTGTAATCAATCATTTAAAACAGGAAGATTCCCCAGTAAAATGAAAACAGCTAAAGTAATACCAATATTTAAATCAGGTGATAAAAAACAGTTAGCCAATTACAGGCCAATATCACTGTTATCCCCATTCTCCAAAATAACTAAAAAAATATTTGTGAACAGGTTAGATCAATTCATCAACAAATATAATATACTAAGTGAGCACCAGTATGGATTCAGAACAAAAAGATCAACGGCAATGGCAACAATGAGCATGGTAGAGGAAATATCTAAAGCAATTGATAATACACAAAATGCGATAGAAATTTATTTGGATCTTAAGAAAGCATTTGACACAATAGATCACAATATCCTACTAATCAAACTATATAAATACGGCATTAGAGGAAGAGCATTCGACTGGCTAAAGAGTTATCTAACAGGAAGAAAACAATTCACAGAAATTCAAAATGTAAAATCATCAATTAAAGAAGTATTTTGTGGGGTACCTCGAGGTTCAGTGTTAGGGCAAAAGCTATTTACACTTATATAAATGACTTCAGTAAAGTAACCAATAAACTACATTAAACTACATTCTTTTTGCAGATAACCCAAACATATGTAGTGTAATATAACCTGTTTTTATTGTTATAATACGGACACACTTCTGCAAGGTTATTAGCTTAGTTTTGTTGGTTTTATGCTGAGCGATGCAAAGCTACCTTCACTAAACTAATGGTTATGCAGGATATCTTAGGTTCTTTTGATTCAAAGGGAAGACCTACGTACGTTATATTTGGAAGTTATAACCCAGAAGCAGACTTAGACTACACTTATTTTATTAAAGAAAAAGATTGAACGAACAGACAGATATGAGGTAGATGTGCATCTTAAGAGATTCTTCTGATGTTATTAAGCTGAGAGTTAATGACGAGAGCCCGTGAGATATTAAATATCTCTAGGGAGTCTGAGCTAGTTATGAGGGGAGCTGAGACTAAGTTGACAGGAGTGTTATTTATCAAGAGCCTCGGTTTTACCAGATTGGAGTTGGTACCTGCGGAGACCGCTCCAAGATCGCCTCGGCGTGGTAGATGGAGGTTCGTCGGTTTGACGAACCTCAGATTATCCCCGGGGGCCGGGAGGCCGTCCAAGGCACGGAAGCGTCTGAATGAGTCGGTCAGCGGCCTTTTTTAACCTTTTAGCAAAAGTAGAAACATGAAATAATACTGATGCAACATCAACATTCATTAATACTGGAAGAAAATGAATTAATCATATTAAGACATTTCTGGACAGTGGATTAAAGGTAGTGTCTTTTTAGAATGAGACATCAAAGAGTCTTTGAGTTTAATTATTAACTAAAGAACGTCTGAGTCTTCCGACACGACCGGGTCCTGGAAGGAATGTTGATTCAGGTTACAACATAATAAAAGAGTAATTTTAATCCAAGTTATTGGGAAAAGATGAGTTATTGTATTGATGATCCAGAGGTCAGAATTCAGAGATAGTAACGCCTTTGCCGGCGCTACACATATCAGGGAAATACCTGGGACAGTTGATAAACACAGTGGGAAGAGAAATAGAAATACTAAAGACTTGGTTTGACAACAATAAATTATCATTAAATTTAAGTAAAACTAAATACATTATATTTGGAAAACAAAAACAGAAAAAGCTCTCAAAACTAATAATAAATGGTGCAGAAATTGAAAGAGTAAGTGAATATAAATTCTTAGGTGTTACAATAGACCAAAGGTTAAGCTGGAAACCGCACATAGAAAATGTTAAAACTAAAATGTCAAAAACTATTGCTGTATTGAATAAATCAAAGCATATCTTAAATAGTAAATCCCTACTACTCCTATACCAAACACTGGTACTTCCACACATGACTTACTGTCTGGACAAGTCTGGGGAAACACTTTCAAGACTCATACTAAACCCATATTTTCACTACAGAAAAGAGCAATAAGAATAATAACCAACTCAGATTACCCTGCACCAACACATCCCCTGTTTACAAAACTAAATCTACTCAAATTCACAGACTTGGTCAAACTACAAACAGCCCAAGTACTCTTTAAAGCTCACAATAAAATATTCCCAGAGTCCGTCCAGAATCTGTTCCAGGTCAAAGAGACACAGTATACACTAAGGGGGGAAGGACTGTTTGCAAGACAGAAAGTTAGAACTAATGTAAGGAGTCAGAACTGTTCAGTAGAAGGAGTCACACTCACTCACTCACTCACTCACACTCACTCACTCTCACTCACTCACTCACTCACACTCACTCACTCTCACTCTCACTCACTCTCACTCTCACTCACTCACTCACTCTCACTCACTCACTCACTCACTCACTCACTCACACTCACTCACTCACACTCACTCACTCTCACTCACTCACTCCCTCACTCACTCTCACTCACTCACTCTCACACTCTCTCACACTCACTCACTCTCACACACACTCACTCTCACTCACTCACTCTCACTCACTCACTCCCACACTCACTCCCACCCACTCTCTCACTCACTCACTCTCTCTCTCACTCACTCTCACACTCACTCACTCACTCACTCACTCTCACTCACTCACTCACTCTCACTCACTCACTCTCACACTCACTCACTCTCACTCACTCTCACTCACTCTCACACTCACTCACTCTCACACTCACTCTCTCTCTCACTCACTCTCACACTCACTCACTCACTCACTCTCACACTCACTCACTCTCACTCACTCACTCTCTCTCTCTCTCTCTCTCTCACTCTCTCTCTCACTCACTCACTCTCACTCACTCTCACACTCACTCACTCTCACACTCACTCACACTCACTCACTCACACTCACACTCACTCTCACTCACTCACTCTCACTCACTCACTCTCACACTCACTCACTCACTCTCACACTCACTCACTCTCACACTCTCTCACACTCACTCACTCTCACACACACTCACTCTCACTCACTCACTCTCACTCACTCACTCTCACACTCACCCTCACTCACTCACTCTCACTCACT
>SSNR01000053.1:773807-826713 GCA_006937965.1 Callopanchax toddi | reverse complement strand
CTCTCTCACTCACTCTCACACTCACTCACTCACTCACTCTCACACTCACTCACTCTCACTCACTCACTCACTCTCACTCACTCTCACACTCACTCTCACTCACTCACTCTCTCTCTCACTCACTCTCACACTCACTCACTTACTCACTCACTCTCACTCACTCACTCACTCACTCACTCACTCACTCACTCTCACTCACTCACTCTCACTCTCTCACTCTCTCTCACTCACTCTCTCACTCACTCACTCACTCACTCTCTCACTCACTCTCACTCACTCTCACTCACTCTCACACACTCTCACTCACTCTCACACTCACTCACTCTCACACACTCACTCTCACACTCACTCACTCTCACTCACTCTCACTCACTCTCACACTCACTCACTCTCACACTCACTCACTCACTCTCACACTCACTCTCACTCACACTCACTCACTCACTCACTCTCACACACTCACTCTCACACTCACTCACTCTCACACTCACTCACTCACACTCACTCTCACACTCACTCACTCTCACTCACTCACTCTCTCACTCTCACTCACTCACTCTCACACTCACTCTCACACACTCACTCTCACTCACTCACTCTCACACTCACTCACTCTCACACACACTCACTCACTCTCACACTCACTCTCACTCACTCTCACTCACACTCACTCACTCTCACTCACACTCACTCACTCTCACTCACTCTCACACTCTCTCACTCACACTCACACTCACTCTCACTCACTCACACACTCACTCTCACACTCACTCACTCACCCTCACACTCACTCTCACTCACACTCACTCACTCTCTCTCACTCTCTCTCACTCTCTCACTCTCACTCACTCACTCTCTCTCTCTCTCACTCACTCTCACACTCACTCACACACTCTCACACTCACTCTCACACACACTCTCACTCACACTCACTCTCTCTCTCACTCTCACTCTCTCACTCTCACTCTCACTCACTCACTCTCACACTCACTCACACTCACTCACACACTCACTCACTCACACTCACTCACTCACACTCACTCACTCTCACTCACTCACTCTCACACTCACTCACTCTCACACTCACTCACTCACTCTCACACTCACTCTCACTCACACTCACTCTCACTCTCACTCTCACTCACTCACTCTCACACTCACTCACTCTCACACACACACACTCACACTCACTCACACACTCACTCACTCTCACACTCACTCACTCACTCTCACACTCACTCTCACTCACACTCACTCACTCTCTCTCACACTCACTCACTCTCACACTCACTCACTCACACTCACTCTCACACACACTCACTCTCACTCACTCACTCTCACTCTCACTCTCTCTCACTCACTCACTCTCACACTCACTCTCACTCACTCACTCTCACTCACTCACTCTCACACTCACTCACTCTCACTCACTCTCACTCACTCTCACACTCACTCACTCTCACACTCACTCACTCTCACTCACTCACTCACTCTCACTCACTCTCACACTCACTCTCACTCACTCACTCTCTCTCTCACTCACTCTCACACTCACTCACTCACTCTCACACTCACTCACACTCACTCTCACACTCACTCTCACACTCACTCACTCACTCTCACACACTCACTCTCACACTCACTCTCACTCACACTCACTCACTCTCTCACTCTCACTCACTCACTCTCACACTCACTCACTCTCTCTCTCACTCACTCTCACACTCACTCACTTACTCACTCACTCTCACTCACTCACTCACTCACTCACTCACTCACTCACTCACTCACTCACTCACTCACTCACTCACTCACTCTCACTCACTCACGGTATGTGACATGTCTTTTTTTCTACTAGGTATCCATGTTCAAAGGAAACCCATCAAACTGTACGAGGAAAAGTTAATCAAAATACCAGAACTTTGTCTTTTCTGTCGTCCTGAAGACTGGAGCAGCATTCAACCAGAGGATGTTAAGTCCCTCCAGATGGATTTGACATCATCAAAGTGTCCCACCGTTATTCAGTAATGGTTTTATTTATTATTTATTTAGCAAATTGTGACATCAACTTTATCATGCCAAGAAAAAACACATAATTTTACCCAGATTTATACTCTTTTCAAACTTTTAGAAACAAATTCTATATGATGGTCAGACTTCAGTTTAACAGCAGCCTGTACATCTTTGCCTTGTGCCTCACAGAGTCCACCTGGCTGATGGGAAGGTCCTCTGTTTGGCTTCCTCCCATCCAGAGTTTATGGAGATGCTTAAGAAGCTGGAATCTCAACAGAAAAGCTCTTAGATTTGGGACTGGAGGGGCTCCATTCACCACTTTATTACAACAATATAATAAACAAATAGCTGCCATATTTAAACTTTTGCTTTCATTCCATTCAATAATAAATGCATTGATAAAAAAGAATTAGTGACCTTTATGATTTTGTGGAGCAGTTGTTATTTTATGCTGGCGGTGTCATTTTAGATTTAATTAATTGTTTTTGTAGTTTTGTTATTTAATCTCTGGCTTCATTTTTTACCCTTAACCTCTTGTAGACTACTGTCACAAATACATCAAACCACTCCTATCCTCCAAGAGTATCAGGATCAACAACCTGCCACATCTAGTCCTATTCATGTCTGCTGCCCTCTGGTGGAGGATCTGGTGGAAAGTTCTCCCAAGATTTCACAGGTTTGTCTAAATAACCTCTGGAGAGAATTTCATGTCAATAGAACCTTTAGGAATGGATTTACTTAGAGAGTTAGTGACGTGTTCAGTACTTATTGCTGTCTACATGTAAATATGCAGTTTAGTCAGAAATAGTCAGCTATGACCTTTGGTAGAGTTGTGCCATTAGATAGACAAAATTTGCTAAACAAATTACTGCTAGAAATTTCTCATTTAAATTTGGTGAAACAAATAAGCAAACCTCATCCCCTTTGGAGTTCTATAGCTCAGTAAGTCTTCATAGTAGAAACTTTATTCAGAGTTTAGAAACCTTTTAGAAAAGTGGACTTTACATGACTGAACTGGTATTTAGATAACTTTTATAGTTTTTACACAATTTTGGACATTTTCCCACAGAATGTTAAAAGGAAAGGTGATGACCTTGCACACACCTTACTTTTGAACTGTCTAAAATGTTCTTCTCTTTTTTGAGCAGACAGTTCTTACTGACACAACTTTTTTTTTATTACATCTACAAAGTATATATCAAAAAAGCAGAAATCTTTGTATTCTTTCACCCACTGTGTCTCTGTTTTCATTTATATCTCTTCCAAGTGCAGAGGATGAACACCCAGGCTTCCATAGACTTCAGTGTCAAAACTTATAAAGTAGTAGATAAATACAATTTATCCATGACCTTCAGAGCTGGCTTATTTTACTCTCAATCAGTTACGATTCAGGATTAGAGATTTAGGGGTGCTAAGCACCCAGAGAGTTGCTCAGCCAGGCAAGATAAATGTCACTGTTTTTCAAATTTTGACACAATTTCAAATCTGATTTTTAGTTTATTTAAATGCTGAGCCATAGCAAAAGATGAATGGATTTGAATAATAAAATACATATGTTAACCCTAATCTCTGGGGAAACACAACTCTTTTTAATACAGCATCTTCTGAACATAGACCTAAACAGGTTGACCAGATCCAAACCAACAGGACACAGAGCATGTTTGCTCAGATCTACCTTAGGGTGCAGTGTGCACATCTGGAACCAGACTGGGAGTGAGACACACCGGTTCACATGCTCCCTCCCTGCCTGCAGCGCGAGTTTGGGAAAGGAGGAACAAACCACTTCTCAGGCAAGGGAGGTTTGCTGTATTTTTGTTTTTAAAATGTAACGTTTCAACCACATACTGTATGTTTTTTTAAAGGTGTGGTTTTCTGGGTTATTTTATAGTTTTGCATTGTTCTCTAGTGTAATTCAATGTTATCTGTGTAATTTTTATAAAGAAAGAAGCTTTGATGCTTATAATATAAGCTTTAGAAGTTTACCATCTGACACCTGAATTTGAAACAGCAGGATTCTCATTAGTATTCATGATATGCACAGCACTCGCTTCTGATTGGATGACCGAAACGTCAATACTCCGCCCCCCGAAATGTCCGGAGATACTTTGGAAATTGAAAGAGTGAAAAAGAAAAATGAAAAGGGAAAAAAAAACACCCAAAACAGTACCATCTAGTTTTTACTAAAGATTAGATTTGAGGGAGCCTGCCTCCTGATAAAAGTCATTTCCTCAGTTTCCCTCCTCTTGTTCTTCTCTTGCTGTCTGTCGCTCCCCTCCGACAAGGGGGGGGGGGGGGGGGGTCGCAGCGCTCCCCACACACACACACACAGGGCCGGCCCTGAGCTGAATGGTGCCCTAGGCGAAAAATGATTTTGGCGCCCCCTACTGCCCAGAACAGAAACAACGTAACTTTTGCAAATTCTAAGTAGTAAGCAATGTACTAAAGTTGGATAAACTTGAACTGATGACATTCATTCATATAATAAGTGGGGGCACAACAGCATGATAGCCCTTTAGTCTTAGCTAATTTGCTAAATGATGGGTCCAGGAAAAATGTTCACAATTTCATGTATATTAATTAAATACCTCTACTTTGGGCCCGTTTTTCCTCCTCATCATGCATTATCAGCAGTGTTGGGCAAGTTACTTCAAAACTGTAATGCATTATTTATTACTTGTTACTGTCATTTTAAAGTAATCCCTTACATTACAATATTACTGTTTTTTAAATGTAAGGCATTACACTACTTTTGCATTACTTTTAGTTACTCTCATCAAAATAACTGTAAATATGGATTTGACCATGTAATGAGCTCAATCTACATCCAGTGGAAGGTGATGTGATGGATACATGTAGATATACAACTATCTGGATATTAACCCATCCATCCATCTATCTATCCATCCATCATTTATCATCCATCTATCCATCCATCATTTATTATCCATCCATCCATTTATCATTCATCCATCATTATCCATCTATCATCCATATCTCTCCATATATCCCTATCTATCCATATATTATTCCATCATATCTATATACAGTATATTTAAATCTATAAACATATCTCTCTGCACAAGCTCCTTATTCATTAGTTTGACTGACTCCTACCTCCACCTGTGTGCTTCTTCTCCACCTGTCTGCTCCTCCCTCCTGCAGCAGAGGCTGCATGACGCGCCTTTCCTCTGCTCAGTGGGCGAGAGAGTGAACTCTCCAACTTCTGACGTGAATAACAGAGTGACTCTTTATCATGAAACTTCTTATCAGTTTGCTCGCTTCAGTTTACGGAGCGCTGCATGCGCTCATATGTCTTAACGGGCCTTGGATACCGTGAGCGTGCACGACTCGGGCCGCGTTTTCCCTCTGGACCGAGTTCAGAACTTTACCACGCATGAGTTTCGGACCGGACAGAACCGGACTTGTTTCACTGGCTGCAGATTAACTCCTCTCTGCTCTGTCTGACCACATTTTTCGCTGAGTGACGTTTCTCCTCTGAAGAACCCACCGCCTCAATCCGGGTTAAACGTGCACTGTAACGCGCACTGACGTTAAAATATTACAGCTTTTATTCTGTAATGCCTTACATTACTGTGTTACCGAAAAAAGCAATGCATTACAGTAATTAATAACCTTTGGAAGTCGTTACTCCCAACACTGATTATCAATAAACAACTGGATGGAAGTTTGCGCGCAGCGCGCCTCTCCCCCACCTGATCACAGCCGGCAGCAGCAGGTAGCCATGAGGCGCCACCGTTGACTGTTCATGCAGCAAAAGTTGTGCTTTTTTATGTATTTATTTATTTAGTTTATGTATTTATTTATTTATTACTTACTTTGCTCTTTACATGAGATGAATGGTGTGTCCAGCAGTTTGTAAAAATAAAATTTTTTTTTAAAGGGACAATTTGGCGCCCCCTCCAGCAGAGGGCGCCCAAGGCAATTGCCTAATCAGCCTATGCCCAAAACCGGCCCTGCACACACACACACACACACACACACACACACACACACACACACACACACACACACACACACACACACACACACACACACACACACACACACAGAGGGAGGAAAAAAACTGAGAGAGAGTAACCTGCGGCAGGCAGCCGGCCAGGTACAGTATATCCCCGAGTTGGGAACACTGTCTGCGTTCCGCCATGTTGAATTTTCAACAAAAACAATAGCTAGCAGCTGGGCGGACCGAAAGGCGTTACCATCTCAGCGAATACACGTTGTGAGTCTTGTGACGTCAGAAATTGCAGAAATGCTCTCCCGCATTTTTAAGATTCTTTAATCAGAGATTCTGTTTTTTCTTAATAACCAGGGAACAGAGAGTTTTCATGTTTGGCCTACATGACAGGCTCAGGGGGACCTATTAGAAACTATGAAAACCTGAAGAAAATGGATTCTGATAAAACCACCCCTTTAATATTTACTACTGTTTCTAAAAAGGACAAAGTACATATTTAAAAATTCATAGTAAAAATCTCAACTCTTAGGGTTGCTGGGATTCAGTTTAGAGGTGCATCAGCACTCCAAAAATGGGCTAAAAACACCCATGCTCTCAATCCATCAATCTTCTCTGTAAAAAAGTGAGATCTCGTGCAAATAAACTCTTCATATTGCCACAACCTCTTTAACTCCATATGTAAATTATACATCAAAATGTAGTGATTTTAGTGATCATTCATCCATTGTGTCTCCCACAGCCTTCAAACTGATGGTTTGCTCTCAAACACCCTCTGAGGACAGCAGATGAACACACATTTTCATAGAATTAGCTTTTTTGTTGCTCAGAATATTCTCTTCAGAACTGGAAATTACAGTTATTTTTTTAACCTGTCCTATCTTTGACATGAAACACTGTAGAAATATCAAGTTTTACCATCAGAGCCTTCGACTACTTACGGTTCAAAATCTTTTTCCATAAATCGTTTTCACCCAGCTGATTATTAATGGGCCTCTAAATTAGGTTTGTCAGAATGTGAGAGAAAGGTGTGTTGTTACCAACACAACTGCCTCTAATACAAAAAATAATAATAATGTGTTTTATTTATAGGTGCTTTTCAAGACAGTCAAGGTCACCTTACTTACAATCAAATACAAAAAATAACTGCAAGGTAACAATAATGGTAGAAATCACCTAATAAATCAATGAAAACTGGTGAACAGAGATTTATACACAAAATAAAGAAAATTTAGAAAAAGTGGGTCTTGAGACAAGATTGAAGTGTGGAAGAGAGTCAGTGGTGAAAATGTTGGGAAGAAGGGAGGTCCAAAGGTGAGGGGCAGAGCAGAGCGACTGAACGCTCTAGACCTCATGGTGGCACTGTGAGGGATGGACAGAGGTGATGAAGGTTATGTGGATGGAAATAAGCAGCCAGAGACTGAAATGATAATGTACCGCCAAGGAAGACGCCCAGACTCTTGACCTGAGGCGATGGACTAACAGAGGAGTCGTCAATAATAAAACGAGAAGCTGTCAGGTTTAGTTAAGGTGGATTTAGAACCAATGAGAATAATCTCTGTTCAGTTGAAGAAACTGTTTGAGAACCATGTTTTAAAACCAAAACAATCTAAGTATATTTGATTTATAAAGCACTCTTCACAGATATAAAATCACAAAGTGCTTTAATACAAATCATAGTAAAACAATCAAACCAAAATACCATAAAAATGTTAGAACCAATAAAAACTAGCTAAAAGCCTGCTTATATAGACAAGCCTTCAACTGTATTTTAAACACACTGATGGTATCTACACAACGTTAGAGTATTCCATTCTTGGTACTGTTTCTTGAAAGGAGTGATCACCACAAGTTTTAAAATGAGTTTTGGGAGGTATAAGAATCACCTGCTAGCTGGTCTCAGACTGCAGCATGGAGCGTCATGATGTAGCAGGTCAGAGATGTAGGCAGGAGTCTGACCATGCAGGGCTCCTGGAGTTAGGATCAAGATTTTAAAATGAATTCTAATGTCCACCGGTAACCATTGGAGGTAGGCTAAAACTAGATAAAAACCTTGGAACTTAATTCTGGACAACCCAGATGTGGTTTAGCTCTTTTGTATTTAAACAGGTAAAAAGTAGTCTAGAGGCGAGGGTATAAAAGTATGAATAATCACCTCAACTTTAGACAGCAAGGGTTTCAATTCTGAGATGTTATGAAGGTGGAAAAAAGCAGTGTTTCATCAGCTGTCTAGAATAATGTTCTACTGAGTCAGAAACACCGAGGTTACACAGACACAGCTGGACAGAGGGAACTAAATGGAATGGTCCTTTATTAGTCCTTCAGCAGGGACGTCTTCAGCGCACCCATGATTCAGACTGACAACGATTCATAAAAACACAAAACCTACAGTCAGATATGAAGGGAGCCACAGCAGAAAGCCCAACAACATCATGACGTCTACTAATCAGAATCTGACCGTATCAACATCAGCTGAGAGGTCTACCAGAAGCACGGCTGTATATTCTACAGAATCAGCTGCCATCCTGATGTCACTAAACTCAGAGTAATTTAGTTTATTTAGAGTGCATTTTATGAAATCCCAACTGGAATCTGTCTAAAATCTGATGCCAGCCCCATTCTGCTGGGATTTTCTCCAAAAGCTAAGAGAGATCTGGAATCTTTGATACATTTTTTGGGTGGGCAAACATTTTTTCACAGCACTGTTGTGGGCTATATCTACAGCTGGACAGGAGCAGCTTGCTCATTTGTTTCTGATCTGCAGCAGTGTCTCTCCTGATCTAACAAGCCATGAGTTTAGCTCCAGTCAGAAGACTACTTCCTGTTTCTAGAGACTCTACCTGCTTTGAGTGATGTCACCAGTCTTTACTGTAGATAACTGATAGAACGACACTTCAAAATGACCATGTATGCCTATTAACATTTATTACAGTAAAAACGTTAAAGCTGAGTCATTATATTTTAATTTGTTCTCTAAACACTTCAGCAGCAGAATCACTAAATATTAAATGTCTTCACTGGTTTATTATAGTTGTCTCCAGTTTCTTCCTCCATCTGCCACATCTGGAGACAGCATCTGCTTGTTGGAACTTCAGAGTCTCCAGATGCGTCTCCAGGTGGTCCGCAGCATCCACGGTGTCCTCAAAGTCCTGCAGCAGGACCCTGTTCCCCAGGATTCCAGAGCGCTCCCTCAGCCTCAGGTTGTTTCTCTGGAGGCTGGTTCGGGCCAGCTTGGTTTGGGTCAGGTGGTCCTTCTTCTTGACCACTGCAGCCTCCAGCTCTGCCAGCTGCTGACGCTTAGACTGGACCTCCATCTGACTCCAGAACAGCTTCTGTTTTATGTTTGACAGGAGCTGATGCAACAGCAAACACACAAAGTTATCATTTTTGGAGAAACCAACAAAAAATCCGCTTTGACTCAGTTTTCCACCAGTGGATTTACGACTTTACCTCCACACAGCTGCTGGTTTTCTTCTGTAGTTTTAGCGACTCTTCGTTTTGTTTGTCAGCTTGTTTTTTCTGCTCCAGCCTTTCAGCCTGCAGCTGCTCAAACTGGATCTGTAGAGGGTCCCTGCTGTCCTCGTCCCCCTGGCGGAGCTCAGCCTCCAGCCTGTGGATCTTCAGCTTCAGCTTGAAGTGCTTGAGGCGCACCTTGATCAGCTCATCCTGCTGAAGCTGCTCCGCCACGAGGAGTGACTGGACTTTGGCCCGAGCTGCTTCTTTCCCCAGACGACGACCAAGCGCCGTTACAGCCGCGTCCTGCTTCAGAGCCACCAATGCTTGCCAGTCCTTTTCCACCTGAAAACACAAATTTAGAATATTTTCAAAAGAGTCGTTTTGAATCTACTGCTCAGTTGTTTGATTTTATTTCATATTTTTGCCTGAAAACTGTTATATTATGTTACAGAGGTTACATTTTATGAAGTAAAGAGTTTGGGCTTAAATTAAAATGCAGCTAAAACTGATAGAACATTACTTCAGAATGACAAAAATGTCCCTTAAATAAGCAATGGGTTGAAATTTTGTTTTTGTTTTGTAACTGTTGTAATTAAAGAAAGTCCAGCTGCCTTCTTATAAGATTTTAGGATTCCTAGGGTTTCCACAGACCTGGTTCAGCTTCTCCTGTGCCTGCACCTCCAGCTCCTCTACCTGCTGCTGGGCTGACTCTGAACTTGATCTGAACTGAAGTTTCAGGTGAGTCAGGACATCGAGATATTTCTCATACTCCTGCAGCTGCTCTGGCCCTGGCCTCTCGAGCTGGACGTCATGGTTTGCCCTCCTGTGAAAGTATCCTGCCAGCTTCATCTGCAGCTGGCGGTTAAGCTGGCGGGCTTCCTCCCTCTCTTTGTTCAGCTCCTGGAAGAGCTGCATGGACTCTTTGTGTGCAGCTGCAGCAGGGCTCTCCTCCTCCTCTGCCTGTGCAGGGCTGAGGGTGTCCCTCTCAGCGGGCCCATCGTTGTGACTTGGTTGTTTGTTTATTTCAATGTCCAGGTCATGACTCGTGGTGAGGCTGCGCCTATCTTCTGGCTCACAGGTGGCTGCTTCTTCAACAAGGAGCTCTTTAATAACTTTACTACTTACAGAAAGTTCTTCATCAGCTGGTTCTTCTGCTAAAACGTCCTCCCTTTCATCTCCATTAACATTAATAGAAGTAATGTTTTCCTTTTTGTCAAGTTCTAATTCTCTGCTCATTTTTAATAATAAAAAAGACAGTTAAAATTCATTAAATTCAATTTGTCTAGCGCTAAACGCCTCATACTGCTCTGTTGTCAATGAAATTGTTCGTTTAGTTTCCGTTGTCCTGGAAACTGGGCTCAGAAGCCAATCAGGCGCCCCGGCTCCTACTCATAAATATTAATGAGGCTGGTGGGTGTGTCGCGCGAGCAGCGAGGCTCGCAGTGCGCAGGCGCGAAGTTCTGTCTTCTACAAACGAGAAGCAGGAGCCAGGCAAGATGGCCGACCTAGGGAAGAAGTACTGCGTTAACTGCCTTGCGGATGTTACAAACCTGCGGCTTCGCTGCACCGACTGCCCCGATATCGAGCTGTGTCCCGAGTGCTTCTCGGCAGGTGCAGAAATCGGTAATCACCGGAGATGGCACGGTTACCAGCAGGTCGACGGCGGTCTGTTCTCACTCTGGGGTCCCGAGGCTGAGGGAGGATGGACCAGCAGGGAAGAGCAGTCGCTCCTCGATGCCATCGAGCAGTATGGATTTGGAAACTGGGTACATCATTTTATTTGAATATACACACTAAAGTTTCACTTTTAAATTCAGTAGAAAATCTGCAGCTCCAACAGAAGCAGCACAATTACCATAATATATTTGGTAACGGAGAAAAAAAGAAATTTTAGCTATTTTTGGAAGAGTCATTCAGGTTATATAGTAAAATATGAGAAGTCAGCAGATGAACTGTTGTTTTTGACTTCCAAAACAGGACAGTTCGTGGTGCTGACCAGAAACAGCAGAAATGTTCTGTAAATATAAATGAAAAGATGATTTATAACTTTAAAAAATTCAAACAAACCACAGAAGATACAAATAATAACCTACATTCTGTGAAAAAGTATTTTTACAGATTTCTTGTTTTGTTTATTGGTGACAATTAAATGTTTCTGATCAGCAAATTCAGTATCAAAGATAACCAGAGTAAAGACAAAATGCAGTTTTCTGATGATGATTTAATTTATTAAAGGAAATAAAGCTATCCAAACCAACCTGGCCCTATGTGTAAAAGTAATTACCCCTTTTGTTAAATCATGATTTATTTGTGATTAACCAATACTGTTCAGAAAGCTTAATCCAGTTTCACTAGACACACCCAGGGCTGATTACAGCCTGTAGATTTAAGAAATCACTCTAAAAGAAAACGCATCATGTCCCACTGCAAAGAAACATCTAAAGCAGTGGTTCCCAATCTTTTTTCCAAGGGACCCCTATTTTACCTGTCAATTTTCTGGGCGACACCCCCCCACACACACACACACACACACACAGACACACACACCTCCCACTTCCAATAAGAAATGATAAAATAGTTCAAGCACTTTTTAAAATGCTTGGATTTTTTAACAAAAATAATTACAAATAAAACTAAAATCAGAGCATTTTTCTAAACAGATTATTTCCTGTAAACACAGATCAGTCTTAATTTCAATAAACTTTTGACACATGGAGAAAAAAAAGAAGTGAGCCAAATTTCGGCTACTCAACATGTGTTTGACTTTTCTCAACAGATTATTTCCTGTAACACTATTATTTCAAATATTCTTTTAATTTAAATCCAGACTGTTTACCAGTTACTTCACTTGCTAAGATGTGATACAAAAAATCAGATGTAGCATCCATTCTGACTCTGACAGGTTGAATCAGCCTTCATATTAAATGATTTCTCTCCTTTAGTTCTACTCATCACACTAGGACCTTTAAATCATCCTATTAAACCCCAAAATGTCTAAAGCTGGCTGAACTTTTTCTGACAGACTATTAGTGTCATTTGTAAAACCAAATGCTTTTCAGAATGCTCAACAAATGTTCTTAATCTCAATTAATTTTACCTGGTTAATTAAAATAATATAAAACAAGGATTTCAATATTAATATCATTTATTTTTGTATGTAGTTGACCATATTCTAACATTGCAATATTCTTTGTTACAACTTAAAACTTTAGTTTATAAAGTTGTTAGTTCTATCTATCCCTGTCTGCTTCTTTCCTCGGTGACGCGCACACTCACACGCGCGCGGGCCGGCGAGGGGGAAGGAAGGGGGTCAGGTCTGCAGCGCACTCGAACCCACAGAGAGGAGAGTGGGTCTGTGACTCAACTTTGCTGCGTTTTTGCAGCTTTTAGGAGGACTGACGTTCGAGGAGCCATGACGGATTGTTTATTTATTTATTAGGAATGTCCTGATCGTCGGTATGATCACGGAGCGGGTCAGGTTTAGTGGCGAGAAGACCAGGAGATCTCCCGGTTGCCAGTCCGTTACTGGCGATGCTGTTGAAAGTTTACTGGATGTAGGATTATCCAGGCGTCTCCGCTGGAAACTTTAGTTTATCCGACGGGGAGGAGGGCTCTCTGCAGCAGCTACATGCATCGCTAGACTGGTGTGTTCATACGTAAGATTCGCACATGCGCAGTACCGATCGGGATTCCGGTAGATCGCTAGTTATTTTTCATTTTTTATTGACTCAATAATTATTACAAAATTGTAAAGACTTCGTTATGCTACACAAACATGAAATAAATGCATGTTATTTAATATTAAGGTCTGAATAAATGAATTTTGGTAAACTTAAAAAAATATAATAAATACATTTTTAACCCCTCAAAGTGGAGAGGTCCTGGCGACCCCCTGAGAGGCTTTGGCGACCCCTAGTGGGGGTCGCAACCCCCAGGTTGGGAATCGCAGGCCTTGTTAAAGTTAAGGTCAATAGCCTTAATGGAAGATTTCCAGCCAAAAACCTCTGCTGACCAATAAACAACACTAAGACCCATCCCACACATACCAAGAAAAGCTCTGATTATCCTTAAGATTTTGGAGGGAATTTTCTTTAGACTGATGAGACAGAAGGAGAACTTTATGGAAGGAACAGTCAGACATGGCGGTGGTAGTGTGATGGTCTGGTCTACAGGACTTGGACCACTGGATGGAATTGAAGAAATCTGCTGAATCCCAGAAAATCCTGAAGGACAATGTCTGACCTTTAACCTTAAACTGGCTGTTAATGTTTAAAGTAGAATGGAACATAATTCCTCCTCAGTGATGTGAAATCACTAGTCACAAACACTGGATTGTAGTCGTTGCCACCAGCAGTGTTATAACCTGTTACCAGGTTTAGGGGGCAAAACCTTTTTCACCCAGGTCAGGTTGGTTTGGATAAATTTGTTCCTTCAAACAAGGAAATCATCATTAGAAAACTGTATTATTAATTTACTCAGGTTATTGCCTTCTGATAGGGAAATAGTTTATCTGAAACATTTAAGTGTGACGAGTCATCAACAACAGATGAAATCTACTAGGGAGCAAATATTTTTCAGAGTACTGTCTACTAAATGTAGTAAAACTCTTAACAGAAACTCAACACAAGTGAAACTGATTCTAATGTAAACATGGAGAGATGTACTGATCTAACCTGTACAGAGGGAATGATGCAGGTTAGGGTTGTCACCGTGTGAACATTTACCTTCATGGTTATTGTGACCAAAATTATCACGGTTTTCAGTATTATCGCTGTATTTTTTTCAAAGGGTGTTGAATATGTTCAACTAGACAACTAAATAAACCCTCTATATCAGGAAAATATTTTGTCTTCGGCTTGTGTCCAGTGAGTTTTTCAGATCTGGGGAAATGTTATCAGGCACTAATCATTGTTAAATTCATAACAATTCATAATCAATCAGAATTGGCGACTGTAGATCAGTTTACCAACACCCTATTGCACTGCATGGGCCGCCGTACTTGACAAAACAACCTAGTTGCTATGGTTACCTGTCATAAGTTACGCCAAGGTGGTATTCTCTCTGTACTGCTCCCGCTCTCTGCAGCATGGTTAATAAACGGCCAGTTACTTATTTTCTGCTAAGCTGGAGTTCTGGTGTACTTATTTTGACATTCTTCATTAAGCAAGCATCAACAGTGACCAACTCTCATCTGTCCCCTGTAAGCCCCGTAATGAATAGCATCATTTCAATATGGGGGTGTCTGCGACATGATGCGGCAGTCTGGCACGTTCTGCAGAATAGCCATCTTCAATCAACAGCATTCTTCAAATATCCAAAATATGCACATACTTCCAACTTTGTCTTCTTTGAGAGCTGATCATGCACTCATCGCTGTTTTCTCATTTTTCTGCCAACAATTTAGCTTCAGCTTCAATAATGTTGGGGTGGCATGTAGCTCAGTAGGTACATTCAGGGTTACATTGTCGTTGTGTCCTTGGGCAAGACACTTCACCCACCTTGCCTGTGTGACTGTGTGTGAATGTTGGTGGTGGTCAGAAGGGCCGACGGCGCAGAATGGTAGCCTCTGTCAGACTGCCCCAGGGCAGCTGTGACTACAGACACCTGTCATAGTTTACCATCACCAGAGTGTAAATGTGTCTGTGAATGAACAATGGAGCTTCTGTCAAAGCGCTTTGGGTGTCCTGAAAGGCGCTATATAAATCTAATCCATTATTATATATTATTATTATTATTATTATTATTATTATTATTATTATTATTATTACAAAGTTTAGATTGTAAACACTAAAAAGTGCGCATGTGCTGAAACTTAAGCAGATGATATGGTTGCTTGTAAGACTCACTGCGCCTACACTACAGTAATTAATATTGTCAACATTTTTACCAGGGTTTACCGCTACACCGGTAACCGTGACAGCTGCATGTAGAAATGCTCTGAGCCGACTCATAACCCTACCCATAGTTTTAGTCTCAAATGATTTTGTTCAGGATGAAGAGGATGCAGAACATTACCCAGCAAAACTGATGTAACTCAACAAATAGATGTTTGGGTCGTTCTGAAGTGGCGTTCTATCATTTATCTACAGTAAAGACCTGCTGACATCACTCAAAGTGGGCGGAGTCTCTGTAAACAGGAAGCCTGACTTGTTCCTTTTGAATGTACTGAGGGCTCATACTGAGTTGCCCTTACTCTTGGAATCAGCTCTAAAAATTGAGTATATGAGTACATACATTTAAGTATTTGCTGATACTGAGTACTGATACGAGTACTAATAAATGCCATTGATCAAAATCATGGTTTGGTACAACAGAGAAAGTAAGTCAAATACTAGTTTAGCCTTTTTTAAATATATTTTTTAAAAGACACTAACTTTGATCATCATCAGCAGGTCATGTTAAAACCAGACAAGATCTGTCAGCTGGTTGATTCACTATAAAATAAAAAGTCACATTCATCAGTTTTTTTCATCCAATTTTAACTGTAAACAGAGTCCTAAAGGTCAGGGCTCAAACTAATACTTAGATCAACTCCAGAAAGATTTCTCTGTCTCTGAGTTATAAAATCTTCTCTAAAGGACTGACTGCTTCAGTTCATCTGACCTGACCTTGACTGGATGAAACTATAAAATTCAAACAGACTGGAAAAACGTCTCCTGATGTGGAAAAAGTACATAAATAAAATATAAAACCTTCAGCTAGATGAGTCCTAGTGTGAGCAAATGACTTGTAGATAAATAAATACACAAATGACCTGCGATAAGGGTTTTCTAAGTGCATTTGATTATATGATAGAACAGCTTTCCATACTGTACCTGTTTCTGCAGACTGAACTTTTCTGCATCCGATTAGAACCAAACTGCTGGCTCTTTAAACCTCTGCATGTTATTCTGAAGTAGAGGTTGATGTAGAAGATTGACAGTTTTTCTCAGTAGCTTTGGTGCATTTCTCACAACAGAATTAAAGTCTGCACTACTGCTAAGATGTTCCTCAAAACAGTTAGTACAAACTGCAAAACATGGTAGGTAACCTGCAAAAGCAAGTCACTTTCTCAAAATGCTTCAAAAGCAAGTATTATTGTCAATGAACGTGTCAGTGTTGTTAAAATGAAAAGTTCTGACACCAGCATCTTAAAACAACACGTCAAATGGTTTAGTCAAGTTTTCATTGAGACAGATTACTCTGGAAGTGCTGCCCAATGTAAAGTCCAGACAGTATTACATACCATGCATAGCATTTAGAAAACTAAATAAAAAACAAGCTCCCTTTGGCTCATTAAACCAGACTGTAGTAGTTTTGAAACTGAAAATACTGTAAAACAGACGATGCTGCAGATCAGTCATGATAGCTAGACGAATCTGTCTATGTGGTTGACCTCTTCTTCCTCCACACATCCTCACCCCTCCTCCACGAGGCTGACCTTCCATGTGTTGCAGTTTTGTAGATACAGTATGCACCTCATGCCAACCCTGTCTCCTGCTTTAGACATACAGTACTTATCTCTGTAAATTGGGGGTTCAGCTGTGTGTGACTCTGAAGGCTTCTCATTGGTAGCAATAAAGGTAATAAAAGTTATTTATGGACATTTTCATGGAAACATTAAAAAGATTTTGAAACTGGATGTACACAATGTCTGACAACATGTTCAACAATTTTGTGTGCAATGACACAATCAATGAAATGATGATGAATGAATGAATGAATCTTTATTTTTCGAACTATTTTGAACAAGTTAACAAAAATAAAATATACAGTTATATTATAGACATTAAAAGATAAAAATATAACAATCGCACACACAAAAAATGAAAACTGTCCTATTCAGTTCAAAATGGAGTAGGAGGAAGCTAATGCTTTTTAAATCCTACCCCCATCTTACTCATCTATTATATACAATACAATTTTAGAGATTAGTAGTTGTATGAACAATGACTACTCAGCCGGTACAAGTACTGTTACTTTTGACAGACATGTTAAAAGCAAGTCAAAAGTGATCATTTTGCAGACATTTGTACTAACTCAATTGCTTCATGTCCAAGAACAGTGACCATTGGATGAAATGAACATGAAACTGCCACTAGGTTACATCCAAATGACTACATGTTCTGAAGGTGATGAAAATGTCTCAGCTGTATTGTCACAAACTGTAGTTTCAAGACAGTGGTAAACAGGTTGTGATTGTGATGGGTAGGCTTTAATAAGTTATACTTCAGCCTATACCCTTTCAGTTAATAACATTATGTAAATGTATTTTTATTTATCTATAAGAGGAAGTGGGAATTGTCTGTGATAATCTTGGTTCATCTTTTTAAGTTGTTTTTGTTGTTGTTAGCTCTTTTTTTTTCCCCCACTCTGTGTTTTTGTTTTATGAGATGTTATGACTGAATAAAATAATCAATCAAAAAAAAAATAAAAGGTTGCACTGACTGTAGTGCAAACTTTAATTCTGTTGTGAGAAATGTTCCAAAGCTACTGAGAAAAACTGTAATCCATTGGTTTCTTCCGTCGTAGCTGTTGGCAAAACAGAACATTGTAACGCTTTGGGAATCGATCAGACTTTACTAACGGATTCATAGTTACTGGAGCTCAACTGACAGCTGAGCCTCACGCTACATTAAATCAGTTCCATAATATTGGAGTAATTGTATGAGTACATGACCATAGTATCGGACTGATACCTAAAGCTGGTATCAGTGTTGGAGCATCCTCCCTACCATAAACTAAACGGCTTCATGCTAAATTGTGAAGGTTTATTAACAGGTCATGTAGTGTTCTAATGCATCAGTATGAGATTCTTTGAGCAAAGGTTGTTTTAAATACCTGAAAATCAGCCACTAGTTTGTCACCAATCTGCAGCAGCGTCTCTCCTGATCTGACTATGACTCTGAGGGGGTACTGGTCTATGATTTGGGGCTATGTCTTAATGGAGCTGGCAAACGTACAAATAGACTAAACCCAGAAACCAACAGCTAGATCAGGCTTAAACTGGTTTCTGACAACGTTTAAAGGAGTATTGACTTTATTTATTCTGCAGTGGCATCTCATCAGTTTTATCAACACAAGTCACACTGATGTGTGAGAACGATAAGCTATTTGTAAAAATCTAAAGTTCATCATGAGACTGTTTAGTTTGTAGTGATGGACTACTTCCTGTTTCTAGAGACTCCACCCACTTTGAGTATATCTCACTGGAGGGTATGGTCCTTACTGTAGATAAATAACTGATAGAAGTGACCCAATATTAAAGGTGTGTTTTCTACTCTTATAAATCTAATCTCAAAATAATCCAACTAGTTAAACACTATTTAATAAACATAAATATCAGTTAGTTTTAAACTGAATTCAGGAGTTTCTGCAGCTCAAACAGCAGCAGCTTTCAGCTGTTATCTGACAAATGAAAGATGTGCAATGAAATCAACAGCTGTGTGAAGGTTAATGAAATAACCATCATGTAAATGACTTTGGCAGTTTTGAGATATAAGTTGTTTTAAGACTGCAGTCATTTACTTTGTGACCCAACTCAGACCAGCTGTTAGCTCAGACTATAGGTGACCTATATTAACAGATTCCCTCAACTTTATATTATATTATTTTATTATATTATATTCTAGTGATAGCACAGAATATATTTAATCATTTATAGGCCCGTTTTTATTAACCCTTTATAGTAGGGCTGCACAGTTAATTGTAAAAAAGAAATCGTGATCTCAATTCAGACTTGTATAAAATCTCATTCCCGAATGACAACAATTCTTAAAAAAAGATGACGATTGTACTGCATTTGATCCGGGACATAATCTGCATGAAAACAAGCACTCCTCTTTCTCCCTCAAATGACAACGTTCAAAATTGTTATTATTGCTAAAATTATTCAGAGGTTGTGTACATAAGAGAAGACAAGATAAACATTTAATGTTTTAATGTTCAGTGTCAGCTGTTACGAAGTGGATGTGCAGGTAATAAGTGCAATAAATAAATAAATAAAGGGGACAAAATCATTAGAAAATTGTGATCTCAATTCTAAGCTAAAAAATCATTATTCTCATTTTATAAAGGCAGCCCTACCTTATAGGATCAGTGACTCGATCACCTGTTTTTAAGTTTTGATTTGCAGCCATAACCTGAAACTTTTATAAACATGTTTTTAAAAGTAAATACAATATGAAAAAATCATTTATTTTTCATTTAAGTGTTCAAAGATTTAAAAAATAAACTAAGATCATTTTTAAAGTTAAAGAAATCACAGAAATTTTAATGTTGTAATTTCAAAATATTTTTGAAATTTAACAACATTTCAAAAGATTTTAAAGTTAAAAGTACAAATGTTTAAGAAAATAAACTATTTTAAATAATGAAAGATTTTTTAAAGGGATACTCCACTGCCAAGTTATTTTTTGTCTATTGCCATATTCCTCAGAGTTAGATCAGTGAACAGTCCAGCCGTTTTACTGATCCGGCAGTACTCTTTTTGCTTTAGCTTAGCGGTACCAGATAGCATTGCCAGAAAAAACATCCATAAAACTCACTAAATAGTGAGAATAATTTGGCCTAGTGACCTCAGTAAATATATCGACTGCAAGGGAAAATAAAAAGTTACACGAAGGAATTACATGTACTATTTTTAACTCGGGACTACTTTTATGACAAAGAGCAGCTGTAACCCTCCACTGAACAGCGCAGCTCCGGTGAACAGCGTAAGGATATGACGTATGGTTTGTGTTTACAGAAGTAGGTGTCTTTGGGGCCGTGCATCATGTCCTTAAAAATGTATTTAGTAAAATGTTTTAATTTCTTTTTTTGAATGTTTAAGCAAAATCAAATGAATGAAGTAGAATATTGCAGGGATTGCAGCGGTATCGCCGCAACGGCATCACACGGCTGGAGTAGAGTACTCGTAGAATTGATGGATTACTTGACAGAATCCCTCATCACTAATATATTCAATAGCATCAGCCCTATTAAACAGTGCTTGATCTTTATTTTTTTAAGGTGGAAGAACCCTGTCCCTCGTTCTCATTCGTCCTGGCTTGTTTTCTTGCAGGAGGACATGGCGGCTCATGTCGGCGCATCCCGAACGCCTCAGGAGGTCATGGAGCATTATGTCACCATGTATATTCACGGTAACCTGGGAAAGGCCTGCATCCCTGACAGCATTCCAAACCGAGTAACGGACCACACCTGTCCGAGTGGGGGCCCCCTGTCTCCCAGTCTCACCACCCCACTTCCCCCTCTGGACATAACACTGGCTGAGCAGCAGCAGCTCGGCTACATGCCGCTACGTGACGACTATGAAATTGAGTACGACCAGGATGCGGAGAAGCTCATCAGTGGGCTGTCGGTCAACTACGACGACGAGGACGTGGAAATCGATTTAAAGCGTGCCCACGTGGACATGTATGTCCGCAAGCTGAGGGAGCGCCAGAGACGCAAGAACATTGCCAGAGACTACAACCTGGTGCCTGGGTTCCTCGGCAGGGACAAGAAGGATAAGGAGAAGGAGAAACCTGGTGGGCTGGGAGTGGGCGGAGCCTCTGTTAGCGTGAGCGGAGCAGGAGTAGCAGGGGCCATCGGATCGGCCTCTACGACAGGAGCTGGGTCTGGTCCCATTCCGAGTACGCCCAAAAGGAAGATCACCAAGGAAGAGAAGGACCAGCGAGTGAGACTACGGGCACTGTGCCAGTTCATGGCCCATCGGGAGTTTGAAGACTTTTTTGAGAACATGCACAAGGAGCGTGCACTCAGGGTGAAGGTGCGTGAGCTGCAGCGGTATCGCCGCAACGGCATCACACGCCTGGAGGAGTCAGCCGAATATGAAGCAGCACGTCACAAACGGGAAAAACGCAAAGAGAACAAAAGTGTTGTGGCCTCCAAACGCGGCAGCTCCGGAGGTGGGGGGTTGGGTTCTGGGATGGTACTGGGAGGTGTCGCTGGAGGTGGAGGAGGTGTCCCTGGAGGGCTGGGGACTGGAGGCGGACTCAAAGAAGACTGTAAAGACGGTGAGTTTGCAGCCATAGAAAACCTGGCGGGCTTTGAGCTCCTGTCGGATCGGGAGAAGGTGCTGTGTAACTCTCTGAACCTGAGCCCTACGCGCTACCTGACTGTCAAAACTATCATCATCAAAGACCACCTGCAGAAAAGGCAAGGCATCCCCGCCAAGAGCCGCCTGCCTAGCTACCTGGACAAGGTCCTCAAGAAACGGATTCTCACCTTCCTCACAGAGAGCGGCTGGATATCCAGAGACGCCTCGTAGCATTCGGTCAGGAACCGGAATAATAAGCTGAATGAACGGAGCTCTATTGGCTTTTCTTTTCAGGGTTGTGAATATGTACATTGCAAATAAAAGATGTCCCCTTGGAAAAACACACTTATTTTCATGTAAAGCCTAAAAATAACAACATAAAATAAAGCTAAGCCTATATTTTTACATTTCGTACAGTTCGTTCAGCCCCCATCAGCTCTTGAGACCCCATCTACACTACCACAAGATACGAAGCTTTCTCTTAACCTCCTAGTGGTGTGGTGGGGTATTGCAGCGTTTTGTCAGACTAATGTAGACGGGGTTTCACACTTAGATTTTCTGTAGAGTAATCCATCAAATTCATATGATAAAATGATAAAAGCCATTTTGAACAACAAAAAAACTACTTTGGCATTTTTGGGACGACCTGTCAGGATTGGTGGCTGCTAAAATAATCAATGTGTTGATTTTTTGTCTGTTTCTGTACTTAGTCACAAATTCTCTGGTGTTTTTTATCGTTTAAAGGATGTTTGGGTCGTTCTGAAGTGGCATTCTATCGTTTGTCTTCAGTAAGGACCACACCCATCACATCACTCAAAGTGGGAGGAGTCTATAGAAACGGGAGATGCTGTTGCTGATCAATGACAAATTAGCTAAATTTGGGGCATTTAAAACAACTCTTGCTCAAAAAGTGTTGGAACACAATGTGTTCATGTACGTTCAGTAGCATAGTAATTTAACCTTTGGTTGAAATGAGCACTTTTACCGGTCTCATGCAAAAATGTAGAGGTTTACAAACGGGTAATTAACCGTTCTAATGCATCAGTTTGACTTTTTGAGCAAGACTTGTTTTAATTACCAGATCATTTGCCTCCAATTTGTCACAGATCTACAGCAGGGTCTCTCTTACTAGCCACGAGTATTGCTCCAGTCAGAGGACTACTTCCTTGTTTCTAGAGACTTTGCCTGCTTTGAGTGATGTCATCGATGGGTGTGGTTCTTACTGTAGATAAATGCCTGATATAGCGCTTCTTCAGTCTGATTCAAACGTCCCTTTAAAGCAGCATTTAGTCAGATTCTAGAAAATATCAACTGTTTTTTTAGCATGTTTGTAAGGAGACCACAAAGCTGTTCAGCTTGTGTGATGTTTGTTCACACAGAGTCCGGAATTATCTGTTTAATCAGCATTTTGGTTCTTTAACCAAAAGATTGTGTAAAAGAAACAAAAGCCAAAAACTGCTCAAACTGTTTTAGCTGGTTTTCTGTGACAATGTTTACGAACCAATAATATCTGAACAAAGTCAGTTTGGAGAAACACGGGTTAGCTCTGACTGGGTTGATGAAGCTAGTCAGAGCAGGACCAGAGCCGATTTCTTTAAACAGCTAACCTCTACATTTCATAACGATGACTATAAACACTATTTTATAAACCTGTCCAACACTCAGTTTCACATTACGTGGTTATTCAGCTATAAACATGACATTTGGACCTAAATATTACAGACGGCTAACGCTAATTTTCTGTGCTAATAGCCATAGCCATTGTAAGTCATGCAAATTGACAGCAGTGTTAAATAAAAACATGGAAAACTCTTTGAACCAACCCCCCTCTGACTAGCTGTTAGCTCATCACTCGGGTCAGAATGAATCTTCATTTATTCAAACTGAGGTTGTTCAAAGAGGATGGTGATTGTTCATAACTTTTACACAAGAAGCACACTTCAAAATGACCAAAACACCCCGTTAACAATTACATTTAACAGATTAGAACTAACACATGTTTAATTTGAACCCAGTGAAAGGTTTTCAGTGTGTAGAGTGTCTCAGCCGAGGCCCTTTAAAGACCTGCTTCACAGATTTATATCAGCATGTTGTAAACATTAGTACAGCCTCACACACTCACCTGGTTCTGAGCAGGTATCAGGCTGTCCCAGTGTGTGAAAACCAGGTGTTACCTGCCCCCAACGCCTGTCATTATTCAGCTGAAGCTTCATTCATTCATAGCTAGAGGGAACAACTTGGATGCTTCATGCCTTTTATGTTTGTTTATGTTTCATTCTGTTTACCAGCCACCGTGTGTGTTAAAAATCTGGTTTCTTTGAATCAGGGGTTTGTACAATACAAGAACAAGAGCTTTGATGCTAGAGCAGCCTTTAGCTAATTGACCGTGTGGTGGTGGGCGTTATACTTCATAATTAAGGATTGAACTGAACTGGTAAATTCTGTTTTCTATGGATCAAACAGGATTTAATCTGGATCTGAGTAAATCATCATAGACAAAGCATGCTTTCATAATGTTAGGCATCCTGACTCTAAGCAGAGTTTAGTAGTTCTCTACTCCTGAATGCTCAGTAGCGTTAGTACTTTTGTGGTATTTTTTATCATTTCAAACCAAAAGACTTTTACTTTTCCAGAGGAATAGATCTGGTTCTACTTCTTGATGGTTAAAGGGATATTTGGGTCATTTTGAAGTGGCGTTCCATCAGTTATTTAGAGTAACAACCATACCTACTAGTGACATCACTCAAAGTTGGCGGAGTCTCCAGGAACAGGAGGTACTCCTCTGACCTGAGACTTGTGCTGATTGGAGACAAACTAGCTGCTCAAACAGCCTATTACCTGTTCATAGACCTCTACAGTGTAACATGAGACCGTTTGTTTAGGTTATGATGTTTATGTCAAACAGTAGCATAATTCGTTCAGTTGAAACAAACTAAACCATCTGATGCTAACTTATAGGGGTTTATAAACGGGTAATATAGAGATCTAATGCATCAGTGGGATGTTTTGAATAAGTTGTAGCCAACCTGACTAGCGGTGAGTCTTACTCCAATCAGAGAGCTCCGCCCACTTTAGACTGACCAAAATATCCCTTTAAGGAAATTCAGTGACAACACCAACAACCATTAGATCAGAGTAATGAATGTAGCTGATGTCAGTTGTTTGGATGTACATCAAACATAAAAACCACCACGATGCTAACAAATGGATAAATGATTGGTCAGAAATAGAGTATTTTAGTAAATCCAGCCTGTAGTTTGAAACCTAAACTGTTAGTGGTTCTTTATGAGGAAATTCTGAAAGTATAACAAATTCAAACAAATATCCATCACTACTATAGCATCAGGTTTGTCCTATTTAAATAATGTTGGAATGCTGTGTTGATGTTAAAATGAGAAACATGTTCATCTTGTTCTTTGGAGGTGTTGTAAAGTTAGAACACTGGGTTTCTTCAGTCGTTATGGATGGTTCTGAATGTCTCAGCTAAACATAAGAAATGGGATCTATTTTCATACCAGGGCACCAAATGTAAATAACTGTAATATCTATTGGGTCAAAGGGTGTAATTAGAGACGGGTCAAATGTACAGTATTTTGTGTCATAAAAAGTTTTATAGCTTTTATAATAAAGATTTTTAAATCACAGAACTGTTCCAGTCAGAACATGATGGTTTGTGTTTCTCTTGTACTTTGTTGTCACTGAAGGTAATCTGTGTTTTGATTTCAGCTCCAAAAAAAGTCACAAAAACATCATCATCTACAAATTACGGTAATAATTTTGTCATTCAGCTTCAAAAGCATGCTGCTGTTTGGCAGAAATATCAAGTCTCAAGTCTTTGAGGTGCAAGTCCAAGTCAGGTCTCTCAGAAACAAATCTCATATTGAATTCCTGCTAGTTCCATCTAGTCTCCTAAACTCTGTGTCTGTCCATATGAGTTGGTTCTGATCAGACCACAGTTTTTAATTGATTGATTGATTAACTTTATTACCAGACGCCAGGTCCATAAAAAAGAAATACATACTAAAACCAGGAATAAAAACAGGAAATAAAAACAGATCAAATCAGACTAAAAAAATAAAATACATAAAATAGTTGATTAAAAAACACACACAAAATACATAAAAAGGCATTTACCCTCTAAAAAATATAAAAATGCTATAAAAATCCTACTATGAACTCGATTCACACGACAGAATATTCACCCAAACATTTCAACCAGTGCTTTCTTATAGTGGATAAATAGCGACAACAACTCAGAGCAGGATCAGTGATTGCTGAGATTATACTGTTAGCAGAACTATCCAGTCGTTCTCTAAAGGTGAACATTAACTTTCTTAACAGAGCTTTAAAAGTGCATACATCAGCAAAAACAAACATCTAGCTGGCACTCCCCCCTCTGGGTATTTTAAGAACAACTCGTAGGACATCATTGTTTGCAACTTGCATCTTCTGCATGCTGCTTTTATTGTATGAGGACCACAGTTGGGCAGTATTGATGTGCAATACGCTTTGAACAGAGTCACCTTAACTGGAGATGAACAGAAACCAAACTTACGTGCTATCGTGTTGGCCTGTGCATAGAGCTTACAGCGTTGCCTATGAATATCATCATCATCCCTCATTTGATCATTTATCCAGTGGCCCAGGTATTTCACCTTTTCACAGACTTTAAGATCCTTATTGGACAGTTTAAACAGAGGGAAGTTTAGCTTTTTATCCTGCTTTGTTCTGCATATCACAACAGCACTTTTACTAGCATTGTACTGAATATCATGTTGTGCCCCATATTCATTACAAATATTCAGTAGCTGCTGCAAACCCGCACTGCTTGGACTGAATATCACCAGATCATCTGCATACATAAGATGGTTGATCAGAGTTTGACCCACCAGACATCCTGTGTTACAGGCTCTCAACTGCATTGACAGATCGTCCATATACAGATTAAATAATACAGGAGACAGGATTCCTCCCTGCCTAACACCATTGCTAACTCCAAAGGGGGTGGAGATGGTGCCTCCCCATTTAACCTGCATCGTCTGATGGTCATACCAATAAGTGAGGATCCTCACAATACTCCCAGGGACCCCCCGTTGTTTTAACTTTTCATAAAGTTTCCTGTGATTTACTCGATCAAAGGCCTTAGAAGCATCAAGAAAGCACATAAGAACAGATGAATTTTTGTTTCTATACCAGTTCACAATTTCTTTTAGGGGACAACAATAATGGACAAACCGCTAGCAGGACAAGACAACATTGAACTTACTCCAGAGAAAACAAAGACAAATAGATTTGAATGTAATGATAATAAAAGTAAGACTTCAAAGTAAAATATTACAGGTTAACAGACCAACAGTATACGTCATATTTACTACATAGTAAGCTGAGTAGTTATTCTTAGCAGGTTTGTGTTTTAAGCTTATCCACATGTATGACTGTGTGTCTGAGTTTAGTGGTTGTGAATGTAAGTATTATTGTGTGTGTGTGTGTGTGTATGTGTGTGTGCGTGCTTCTGTTTGTGTGTGGTTTTGTCACCTGGAGTGATTTTTGAATGTGGTAGAATGAAGAAGGATCCCATCGCAATCCCAACCCCACCGTCGCAGAGTGAGGAGACCATGCCCACCGGGGCCCTGCCAGCCCCGAAGGTGGGCAACACCCAGTAAGCCCCAGGGAAGACTACACCCCCACCCGCAGGAGAGAAGGGGGACCAGCAAGAGAGAGGAGGACCCACCCGCCCCCATTCAGAAAAGGCCCCACCTGAGGAAGCGAGTCCACAGACCAGCACACCACCACCGATAAGGGCCCAGCCAGGGGCAGAGCCACCCAGGGGCCCACCCCATACCCCATAGCAAGGGTCCACCAGTCGTAGGGAGCAAGCCTTGACTGGATGCATCCCAAAGAACATCCTGTATGGTGAACCTGCCAAAGGAAGGTCACTCACAGCAGTGTCTGCAAGCAATACCTGAAGTCTTTGTGCATCAGCCACCATTCCTGTAGCAGAAATGAAGACATGAAATTCACTAAAACTGGTGAGGACAGTTTCTGCAGTGCAGCTGAAGCCAAACTAGCCTAAGGAAAGGACCACCTACACTTGTGACATCTGCAGTAATTCATAATTTTTTAACTGTTTTATCTAGCAAGGTCCACGTCTCGTAGACTGGTGTTAAATTAGCAGCTAATAACTGATAGAACTCTACATCAAAATGACATAAAGATCCCTTTAAAACACAAACGTCACCTTCTTCCTTCAGTCACAAAGAGACGGTTTGTGAGTCGAGCTACACGAGAGCTGCATGTTGATGAGGTCCAGATCAGTCACACACAGTGTTTTCTTTCACCATGATCAGAAAAGCTCTAAAATACGTAAAGTTTATGAAACAAGTTTTAACATTTACAAGTATTTACAAATATCACAAATACTTCTCACCACTGATCCAGATCGTTTCTGGTTTGTTGTCATGATGATCCAATCTGTCAAAATATGTGAATTGTTTTTCAGAAATTTACTGATTTTCTCACATCAAAGTGTAAAAGATGAGATTAAACAATCGGTGTCACAGCTGTTGGTCATCCTCTTTTTAAAGTACAAACATATTTACTGTCAGCAGCATAGAGAGGTCTGTAGGCAGCACGGTGTTGTCAGGCTTTGAGGCTGTTTGGGATTCTGACTGAGGGTATGAGGGTGAATAGTGTGGGTTGGATGAGTGGGATCCCTCTGTATTTTCTTAGCTTTGGTTCTCCCTCTGCTGGTGTAGATGTCCTAGAGAAGGAAGGCTGGTGATGGTCATGTCTGGAGCAGATCCAATCACCTGTCAACCTCAGAGCAGTTTCCATACCAGACAGTAATAGTAGATATCAGGATACCAGTAAAAAAAAAAAAAAAAAAAAAAAAAAAAAAAAAAAAAAGCAGCTCTGAGACCAGCATTTTTAGCCTCCACATAAAATAGTCATTAGTGAGCCTTCCTAATGATACTGGCTGTGTTGATGGCCCTAAAGTCAGAGGTTATGTGCAGGCATTAGTGTTTAGATGTTTTCATCAGCTCCATGACTTTGCCACGTCAATACTTAGGTTATTTATTTTACCAGTCCAAAGCTCCTATACACAGACTCCTCGTTGTTGGAGACCAAAGTAACGACAGCAGCGTTGTCTTCCAGAATATCTTCTGAAGAGTCGTATCATTGTCATTTGTACAGGAGGGGGCTCAGAACTTGAGGTCAGCTAGCTGTGGCAGCCATCTTGAAAAGGAGTTGACCCAAAACAACTGATTTTTGTGGGGATCAGGAGGGTTAGGAACCACTGTTCTAAAAGTTTCACTAGAATCCAGTGGTTTGAGGGGTATTTAGCCCATCGACTAGGGTTGATTCCAGTAAATATAAAACCAAGCTTTCACACATGTAGCATTCAGGAGACTGTCTCTCAGCTACCAGCACACTCAGGATTAGCACATATCTGTAAAATGGTCTGAGTTGTAGTCATTTTGGTATTTTCTAAGGTCATTGGCAGTAGCCACTTTGAATGGGGTTGACTCCAAAATGAGTAATCATTACTTTTTTAAAACCCTTATTTAGTCAAGTAATATCCCAATTTGATTAGGAATCTCATTTCCAAGGAAAACCTGAAATTTACTTGAATTTAATTCAAATCCTTTCAGTGACTCATGTTGAGATGTTTAGCTAAGACTCTACAAAGGTATCAGCAGAAGCTGTACTGTAGTGTTTTCTTCACTATATCAAAATCAGAGGCCCAGGAGCATCGGTCCTCTACTGCAGTGGTTCCCAAAGTTGGGGTCGTGACCCCACTGTGGGTCCTGAAACAACAAATGGGGGTCCTGGGATGTTCTCAAGAACTAAAAGTTAATTTAAAATCCTTTCTAATACCATATATTTGTCCTTATAAACTGTTACAAACAGATGAATAACCATGGTATAATAGTTGTAGATGTTTGTGTTGTCATTTTATCCTTGTTTAATTCATTTATTAGCAGTGTTCGACTATTTTGCCAGTGATGGCTGGGGTCAAGGGTCTCTGCCACTGTTATTTTGTGGGTCAGAAGCCAAAAAGTTTGGGAACCACTGCTCTACTGGGGCCCAGGTGAGCCGGTCTTCAACCAGAAGCCTGAGAGATGATCCTCTACTGGAGGCCAGGTACACCAGTCCTCAACCAGAGGCCTGGGAGAGACTGCTCTAAATCAGAGGCCCAGGAGCATCGGTCCTCTAATGGGGGTCAGGTGCACCGATCCTCTACCAAAGGTCCAGAAGCTCAGGTCTCAACTTGCCGTTTGTTTAATTATTCCCTGTCAGAGTCAAAGAGTAATCCTGGAAAGCTTTCCCAACAATAATCAGTTTATTCTGATACAGTGATATTTGGACAAAGGTCCACACATAACTGGTTTACTGACTACCTGGTACATTAATGTTCTTTAATTCCAGAACCAAAAGGTCTCAGAGGTTAAACCTGTAGCTGGTTCATGATTATGTTACTAGGATACTAAAACTGATCCAGGAAGCCAACCTTTCTAACACACATCTCAACTTTAGATCACATCTCCAGTGCTGTTCTTTAGTCTGATTACAGAATGAGACTCAAAGGAAAAAACGAAATTAAATCATTAAAATAGAGTTGGAATGACACCAGCTGCTCTACTTACAGAGAGGTTTTATGTCTGATATCTAACCTGCCTTTGCTCCTCAAGTTTAATCATCTCCATCCATTTCTCAAACCTATTTTATAAATTTGTATCTTGAAGAAGACTGAGGACGAACTGAAAGTTCCAAAGCATCTGTTTAAACTGGTGGATGTGGTCCATACAGGAAGTCCAGTTGGGTTCCCGTCCTGTGGTGTGAGAACAGGATTATGGGGAAAAAGTCTGCTGGGCCTGAGGTTGTCCATCACCCCAGCAACAACACACGTCCCAGTCTGTGTCATGGTGACCTCATCAGTTCTACGGGGCTTTGGCCACACCTACCAACGCAGGCCTGAGGGTGCGCCCATGAAGCTTGTAACCCACTTTGGTTACTATGGCAACAGTGCCAGGCTCCTTGCCTTGTATAGGGGCGTGGAAGAGGGCTTCGTGCTCATAGGGGTCAAACTTCTGGCCCTCAGGGTTAAGCCTGACCAGGCCGTGCTTGGTGAACACCTTCTGGATCTGGACCTCCGTCATCACCAGGCCGTCAAACAGGTTCTTCAGGTGGGGGTTCTGGCTCGTCACCTCCTCCTTGGGTACGCTCTCTGTGGCCTTCTCCAAGATGTCGGCCACCTCTAGGAGGTCCTTACAGAAGCTCTGGATCCCTGAGGGTCAGAAGTTTGATTATTATAAACACACCTTCTGATCCAACCCTTTATCTGGGGTCAGATGGTCTTCTATCAATTTATTAGACAGCTTGAATGACAACTGGAAACTACACATGTTGCTGTAGTTAGAATTATTAGACAGGATTATTTCTTCTTATAAAACTTAATCAAGATTTTTTTAAGCAAGTTCAATGTAATAAAACAAGTGCAGAAAAATTAATTTAGCAAGGTGTATAACTGATAACTACCTATCAGTTTAGTTCAGTCTAATTAGAAAACGCCCTGAATTCAGTCAAACCAGAAGCATCCAAACATTATCCCAAAATTAAGATCATTACTTCATTAAAAATATGCTATTCTAAGTTCATCACACTAATCTAACAGCTAAACAAACATCAACACCCTTTATTAAAAAGAAAAGTGTATCTTTACTGATATCTAATGGAGATTAGAGACAATTGCAATATATTTGATCTATTTCTTAAAGTTTTAGGCATCAAAAAAGCAGCAAATCTAACACAGAGATGATTTTACCATATAACTTAGACTCCTCTACCATCCGTTGACTCCTCGTCCTCAGGTTCTCTGTGTCTGCTAAAGCCCTCTTGTATTTATCCTGGAAGAAAGCAAAGCACACACTATATAAATACGGTGTGCCTCCCACAAAACCCTGATAGGGAGTTTTACAGACAAAAATTATTTTAACAACTATAAGATTATCTGTAAAATCTGAGTCTTCTAAGCAGGAAAACTGGGTCGTTGGTCAAAGAATAGCTGATTTCACCGAGTTCAGTCAACTCTGTGTAACTTCACCTTGAGTTGCTGGAGCAGTGAATTCTCAGTTCACCACAGAAACCAAATAAAAACATGTTGCTGAAGTAGAAAGTCCTTCTAACAGCCCATTAGGATAAAGGTCTCCTTAAAATAACATGAATATAAAACCTGAGGAGAGAGAGGCTGGGTAAGTCTGAACACACGGTTCCACCGACTTGGACCCTGTTTGGACCCTGTTTTAAATATAGAATAAAAATCCCTGTCACAGTAAATTTTGCCTGTCTGTTTAAACATGTAGAGGTACCGCCCTCTAGTGGTGTGGGGAGGAAACCGTTATATCAACTGAAAGGTTTGAAGTATTAATAGATAAATTCATCAAAAATATGCATCAACTACAAATATTGATGTCAGCTAATTATCAATGTTGACATCATTAATTCTGATGGTTATTCGCTGCAGCACTATGCTGCTCATGCCTGATCTAACCCACTGATACATTTACATTCCTCTAAATTGAATGCTGTCTTTTCATGATACCTGCATCTGACGACATCCCTCTGTACTTAAGACTGGTGAGGACACAGGAAGTATCCCAGCTCTGACTTACCGTCATCTCCTTGAGCTGCTCCTCCAGCTGGCTCTTTTCTTCCACCAGGCTTTTTTCTGCTCCACTCTGCTCCATCTTCTCAGCCTCCTCCTCTGACCTATGGCCGTTCTTCTGCTGGGTGGCTGTGCAAAGCAACCGTGGTGACGCTCTGGACAGAAGACAGATCAACTGTACTTAGTCACTTAACCCCATTTCCACATAAGACAGTTAGGTAGCGACAGGACAAACCACTCTACTGACTCTAGCTCTAGAGTAAACAACCTGTAGAGGTCTGTATGTCAACTTATGTCATCATCTGTTTCCAGCCAATCAGGTTAAGAGATGATAGATATGACGTCCACCTTCATTCATAAATGACTTATTGATCAAAGCTGGTTTAGTTATTAATAAGACACACACAAACAACAGCGCCTCCACAGTAAGAAGTACATTTACATCGATTAGACGTCAGTCTGAACGTTAGCTTAGCATGAACTGCGTTTTACGAGAACACGTCATCCCTCTGCTTCTATTAACGATTTACTAACATGTCACGGACCATGCGGTGGTTACAGGCTTCACATGGAACTAGTCGACCTTTAATATGCAAATAAACATCACCGAGGTTTGGTTTAACTTCACGTAAAGGTCAAAACTCTGAGCCAAGAAAGCTAACCCTGCTAACCGGCTAATAGGCTGCCAATGGCTAAATCCCGCACATTATAGCCCCGCGTTCGGTTTAAATTCACCAGTAAAAGCTGCTCACCTTATCAGAGCAGGCGAAGCTACAAGCGAGTAGCTCTGCCTCACCGCCCGGACGCACCAACTAGCCATGATTTTCCAAACGTTCTGACTGCCGCTGGAGACACACGCTGACGGGCTGCGCTACCTTGCTGTTAGCGGAGGGGCGGGCTCAGCCAATCAAATTCAAGTATGAAGGCACGCACACTTTACTAGCCAATCAGACTTATTTTGTAGTTTGACGTCAGAATTAGGTTTGGTTGAGTTCAAGTCAAAGGTGAATGCTGCACATGTGATCAAGGACAGTTCTACCAAGTTATTCAGTCCTAGCTTTCACAACTGGAATTTAAACATTATTTATTACAAAATAAGGGTTGATATGGGAAAATATGGAAGCCCATTTCCGCCATTTTGAAAAATATTTGTGATACTTATCTCATAATTATGAGATAATAAGTCATAATAATGAGATAATATCTCATAATTATGAGATACCAAGTCAAAATTATGAGATTGTATCTCATTATTATGACTTAGCATCTCATAATTATGAGATACTAAGTCATAATAATGAGATAGTAAGTCATAATAATGAGATACTAAGTCATAATAATGAGATACTATCTCATAATTATGAGATACTAAGTATCTCATAATAATAGATACTAAGTCATAATAATGAGATACTAAGTCAAAATTATGAGATGCTAAGTCATAATAATGAGATACTATCTCATAATTATGAGATACTAAGTCATAATAATGAGATACTATCTCATAATTATGAGATACTAAGTCACAATAATGAGATACTAAGTCATAATAATGAGATACTATCTCATAATTATAAGATACTAAGTCATAATAATGAGATACTATCTCATAATAATGAGATACTAAGTCATAATAATGAGATACTATCTCATAATTATGAGATACTAAGTCATAATAATGACATACTATCTCATAATAATGAGATGCTAAGTCATAATAATGAGATACTATCTCATAATTATGAGATACTAAGTCATAATAATGAGATACTAAGTCATAATTATGAGATACTAGGTCGTAATAATGAGGTGCTATCTCATAATAATGAGATACTAAGTCATAATAATGAGATACTAACTCATAATTATGAGATACTAAGTCATAATAATGAGATACTATCTCATAATTATGAGATGCTAAGTCATAATTATGAGATGCTAACTCATAATAATGAGATACTATCTCATAATTATGAGATGCTAAGTCATAATTATGAGATGCTAAGTCATAATAATGAGATACTATCTCATAATTTCGATTTAGCACCAAACCAGTAATTCTCAAAGTCTGGGCTGAAATCCGGATGCATCCTTTAACCAACTGCTGAGTGTTTTATAAATGATGCAAAAACTCTAAGCAGCTCCGTGTCCTCCTAACTTTGTCCTCTGGAATTACTATGATGAGGAGAACAGGTTTTATTTCTTCTCTCTCAGACTTTTTCCTCCCCTACCTGCTGATGATTTTTTCTTTCCCCTTCTCACCTCCCTTATCTTTATCTGACCCTTTAGAACTGAAGCTACAGGAGGTTTAATGTCCCGTAAAAAGGCTCCTCTACAGAAGCAGCAGACAGAGACATGTTTCCACATAAAATAACAATTTATTAAACTAATGTAAAACAGTGGACAAATAAATACACTAAATATCTCTGTCTATCCGGCAAATCACAGAAAAGAACACCAGGGGGGGGGGGGGGTGAGACTCAGTGGATCAGTCTATAAGCTCCCCTCACCCCCCCAACTGCTACTAGACCTGCTGGTCCGCTGACCCAGCCACCGTAATCCAGCTGGATCGCCTACTCTGTTGAGTGGCAGCAGCACTCGGTACCGGTTCTAATGATCCGACGTGGGCACGCACGCACACACACACACACACTCGGCTGCTCCTCTCTGACACATGGCGCACTCCGTTCAGCAGCGGTACAGGTGAGCCCCTCCCGAGTCGGAGGCTCCGACGCACGCAGCGACAGCAACACGCACACAATCGTAGCACGTCCGAAACACGCACACAACATGCCTCAGGCAGGTGACGCGCGCGCAGCATCAGCGACAGCTTATCAGGCTGAATCGCTGTCTCACAAGTTCTCATTAATGACGGACAGGAACCGAAACAGGCACCTCTTCTTTACGGACTGGATGGAGTGGAGTTCGAACTTCGAATGTAGTGCGTCTTAAAGGGACATGAGCAGCGCCAACCTGTACATGCCTTTTCATTTTTTTTAAAATACCGAATTTACCGACATGGGCAAAATGACGTCGGTTAGAGTCATAAATTTCGGTAACGATAAATTTTTGGTATATCGCCCAGCCCTAGTCACTATGGTAATTACCAGTACTCATTAGGGTAACCATGGTAATTACCAGTAGGGTTGGGCGATGTGTAACTTTTCCCCAATCGTCTATCGTCAGTTCAAAAATCGACGATGGGCGATTTATTTGCGCAGGTGACATGTTGACATATTTGTGGGCGGAGCAATGTAAACACACACGGATGAATTTGCCAAATGAGAACTCTAAAGTCCAAAATTGAAGCGACGTCTTCACTGAAAGTCTTTTAATATGTATTTCAGTTTTAGTTTCATTTGTTGTTTGTTTCATACTTAGCTGAATCTGTCAGACAGATAAACACTGGACCAGTGTTACGACTCGCTGAATATTCCTAGCACTGGTAGCATAACACAAACCCATAAACACAGTTAAACTGGAAAAAAGCCAGTCTCTGATTGTTTGTCTCCCCACCACCGTGGTTATTATTTAGATACATTTATTTTCTGAAGACAAACTGCTACCGTTCTTTCTGTCTGTCCAGGGGTGAGTAAATAAATCACTGGTACTCTCAGAGGCAGGAGGAGGAAACAGACTGTGCTTGCAGCTGGGAGGAGTTTGTGTGTAACATTTAAAAAGAGCATTTTTTATTATTTTTATGTTGGCTACATCCTTTGAATTCAACCAAACATTGTTAATACTGTAATTAAGAAATTAATTTATAGGGGGACGAATAAATTGCTGTTGAAAAATGGTCAGCGATGGGCTCAGCCAATCACCAATAGTCAATAGATTTGTCTGATCGCCCAACCCTAATTACCAATACCCATTGATTAACAGTCATCATTAGGGTCACCTTGGTAACCATCAGTGGCTTGCCAAGGTCACCATGGTAACAACACACCTAGAGACAGTGACTGTGTGGGAGTCTGTGAGCCGGAGGCAGCCGGAGGGGAGTGCGTGGGTAGCGGGCTCAGGCTGATTAATTTATACCGGTATATCTATTTATTTATGTGAGGTAGTGTTGAGGAAGTCTTTCAGAACATTATTTTCTACAATATTTCACAACGCGGTTAATAATCCAACTGGTTAAACCGTGAAACCCTCGCTGAAACCATCCCTCCTCCTCCTAGCGTCACTAGACCTGGTTACTAAGGCCGTAAAGCAGAAAGTTACATCATCTTTGCGACCGGCCCGTTCCTCCAAACTGTTTAGTGCGGTATCTGGCCAGTAGAGGGGTGCAGAGTGCTGTCAAACATGAAACTGGTCAAGTTTCTTACTCAACAATCAATGAGATCAAATTTAATGCTCTAGCTTAAAAAGTAAAATATCACTCAGTATTGCTTTAAAAAGACTCTTCACTTCCTTCTTTCTTGGGCAAGATACTTCACCCACCTTGCCGACTGGTGGTGGTCAGAGGGACTTGGCGGGTGTCGGTGCATGGCATCCCCACCTCTGTCAGCATGTCCCAGGACAGCTGAGGTACAATGTAGTTCATCACCACCAGTGTGTGAATGACTGTTTGTGTTGTACAGCGCTTTGAGGAGTGTAGAACACTCTAGAGAGTGCTCTATAAACACAAGCCATTTACCACTTAAAATGATTTGGGAGTAAAAAGAGTGCAAATATTTTGAAGAAATATCAAAAGTTAAGAGTGTGTGTTTTCATATTTGTTTTGACAAAATCTCATTATTTTTGATCAGGAAAATGTCTCGTTTGTTGTGAATGATATATGCTTATATGCTGTACTGCTAAAAATCAGGACAGACGGATGCTTTAAAAAACAGTTGTGTGTCAGTTTAAGGTGGTTTTTAGTTAAATCTGTAACTTTATTTACATTTTATGCTGCTGTAACACACTTATTTATGTATCAATAATAAATAAAACACAACAGACAAATGCAAAAGGGTCAGAAACTGGCTTTAAACTGATAGTTGATTTTTAGAGTGTTTTCACAGCAGATGGAACTCTGGTCTGTTTTCCTCCTTGGTTCGGTTTGTTTATTCTGTGTGAACACGGAAATCATTTCAGGATAGAACAAAATAACTGTATTGAGACCCGTTGGAGTGCATTGGTGCTCAATCCTGGTCCTCAAGGACCACCAACTAGCATGTTTTAGTTGTTTTCCTGCTCCAACACACTTGATTCAAAAATTAAATCTGCAGACTGAAATCAGGTGTGTTGAAGCAGAGAAACCTCTAAAACATGTTGTATTGTGGCCCTCAAGGACCAGGATTGGACACCACTGCTTTATAGTATGAAAGGGATCAACCTCCATCAACACAATGACCTTATGTCCACTGCAAAAATGTAACTCCCCTCTGTATCCAGGTTTGCATTGCATTCTGGGATGCCAGAGGAAAACGTGTCAGTAGCTAGCAGAAAATGAACTGAGGGCTAACATGGACAATCAGCTAAGTACCTCACTAATATTTGATCAGATGACACTCCGGCTGGGTTACTTTGTCACTGTGTCCTTGGGCAAGACACTTTACCCTCATTGCCTGCTGGTGGTGGCGGTCAGAGGGCTTGTGGCGCCTCTGTAGCTCCATCAGCATGTGAATGACTGACTGATGTAAAGCGCTATACAAATGTGAGACATTTACATTTACATGATTTATCAGCAATGACTCATAAAAACACTGAAGGGTAGCCACACCCCCAGACAAACTAACCAATCAGTGGATTGTACAGGTTTTCTTTGTTTGCAGTTTTCTCTGAAGAAGAAACAAATCACTGGAAAAATCTACCAACTCTCACAAATCTGACCTGATTCAGACCCAACTAGGTGTGAAAATGCCTTTGGAGTTTAATTTTGAGCTCTGTTGCTTTCTTCATAACAATACTTCCTTCCTTCCCAAGTTTAGCTGAGGACACGTGCCTTGTGTGTTTATCCCGACTGCTTATCTGGGTTAGGTATTTAGTCCTTATGAATAGACATTGGTGTTTGTGGAGCAGATAGAGCTATCAGTTTGTTTACCAGAGATGCTGAGGAAACTTGCCTCTAAACCCAATGGGATATGAAAACGGGGTGGATGGGAGGGCTGATGTAGGTCAGACTCAAACGGGCGAGGAGCTCAGGTCCTGGCAGGAAGCAATAACAAAAGGGCACGGTGGAAAATAAACACCACTTCAAAGTCCTCTTGTAATGGAAGAAAGGTCAAGTCCAGGTGGCTGTGTACACAGTGTTCTGAAAGTTACTTTATTTTTTCATGTCTTTCACATAAACTAGATGTTGTCAAGGTTTTTAAATTATTCATGTTTGGGGACCTTCTCCGAACCCTTTCACATCTCCTTCAACAACACTAACAAGACCTTCGCCGTATTATCAAGGGAATGTTTGTTTACACGGATCACATCCAGAGGAGGAAAATGGCTTGCCTGAGTCTGATGAATGCTGGGGGTTTTCTATCTTAGGTCTGCAGTGTGTGCAGACAGCCAGCAGGGGGCACTCAGGCACAAGATTTAACCTTTGATTAGGGAGCATTTTTGGCCAACATGAGGCTTGGCAGAGGGATATGTGTTGAGGATAACAGCCTGGAGGGAGGCTGTCTCAGTGCTGGTGACACCCAGAGAGCAGCTAAAGAAGGACTGAATTCATTTTATTTTTTTTTCTAAAAGCCAGAAGCAGGAGAAGAAACACCATCACCGCTGACATCACCACAGCCCTGAGGGAGATGGCTGCATGGTGGGGAAATATATTTCTTTAAGATTGTCCCTTGTTTTGAAAGTTGCAATTATTTTAGTAGAGCTATACATGACGTAGTATTTTAACCAGAGCTGGGACTGAACAGGAGACCTGGCGGACTTCCTGCCACACAGTAGAGCAGATCAGACGTTCGGATGAAAGAAATGGTCTTGTGTAAAATCAAAAGGTTTACAATTGGGTCACGTAGTGTCCAAACTCATCAGGATGAATTTTTTGAGCAACGGTTTTTTAAATATATTTTTAAAAATACCCAATAGTTTGTCACCTTCACAAGGTCTTACGGTCAAGTTCTAACTATTCCTGTAGTCAGGGGATTTCGTCTGGTTTCTAGAGACTCTTGCTTTATGCTCAGCCACCGTGGATGTGGTCTTACTAGATAAACTGATAGAACGTCACTTCAAAATGACCCAAAAATCTTCACATGATGAAAACAGTCAAGCAGCCCAGTCACTTTCAGGGTCATCACACCTTTAATTCCTTATGGTATTTGATGTTCAATAGAAACTAATAAAAACTAGGCTATCCATTGAGCAGACAAGTGTTAAGAAATGCACACAGGTTTCTTTAAATGGTTAAAACACATTTATATTCACAGAGGCTCATCTCTATGGACACATACTTTCCTGCTTTACTGGAGTAATATCTGGTAATCAAAGCCTCTAAACAGCCTTTGGTCCATAACAGAAGCTATACTGTGTACAGGTTTACACTAAACTCCTAAAACTTGAATGCCTTTCACTGCAGCAATAAACGCATCAAAGTTACTTCATCCTGCCAGGACTCGATGTTGATTTTTACTTTGGGAATTTATACAATACATGCCCATTTATCAGATTTCCCTAGAGAGCCAGGCAGCGTTCCCACCCACAAATCCCTTTCAGTCAAAGCCACCCTCCTCTTCAGTTTTTATTTTCAGCACAGCCACTCATCGGAGCCCCGCTCCACCCCCATGGACCCCACATATGGTTACTAAATGCTGTAACAACACTAATGGTGACAGATTTGTTTACTGGATAAGTCAATGTTCTAATTAATTTCAAGTGAGGGGTGGTTAAAGAAAAACAAGAGTGTGGAGCGAGGTTGGGAGGGAAAGAGGAGGCGAGCATATGTGCTGGTAAAGATGGCCGGAAGAGAAAAGAGAGGAAATGATGCGTGTTGTGTCAAAGAATACTCCATGTTCAAGGTTAGTATCCTCGTCAGCATACATACATCCAAATATCAAACGCCAAACAAACAAGGCTCCATAAAAACCAGCTGTGATGGAACAAAAGCCAAAAAGAGAATAAATGATGTTTTAAACTGTGTTTACAAACAGTGACTGTGAAGGCAGCTCTAAAGCAGTGTTCAGACCAGAGGTCACGTTAACGCAATATTTTCCGTCACTGAATATTTTTAATAACCGTGACAGAAAATCTAATACGGTCTGTCATTTTGACAGATTGCAATTCACATCCCTGACCACTTGGTGTTGAGTGAGCAGACTAATGAGTTGTTTAGCCTCTTTAAGCATGATGTATATCAGTTGAAAAACAGCCTTGTTGTCCTTTTTGGGCCAACATACTAAACATTAACATCTTGGTTGCTATAGTAACCTGTCTTAAGCCTAGTTTATACTTCTCCGTCTGCGTCGTTACGGAGACACGCAACGCCATTATACGTCGACGCAAGAGCTCTCCGACAGCCTCGCAACGACGGACGGAGTCGAGCTCACTTTTCTAAACATTCGTCGAACGAGACGGAGAGCGCACGTCTCTGATTGGTCGGCTCAACACCTCGTGATCATTTCCGGCTTGACGCTGGTATCAACAGAGTAGTAATAGTAAAATCTCGGCGAAGCAGATATGGATCAGCTCGAGAAACGTCTGGCAGAAGAAGTACGAACATTTATATAATCCATCAGTGTCCCTAAAGCAGTGTTTTTCAACCGCTGTTCCGCGGCACATTAGTGTGCCGTGAGAGATCGTCAGGTGTGCCGCGGGAAATTATTCAAATTCACCTATTGGTTTAACAAATATTTTTTGAAAACTAATTACTTATTATCTGCTAATAATATTCCATTATCGCGCGTCTGTGCCAGCCATCACCAAATGGCAGACTCCGGTTCTGTTTGCAGTCAGACCACGCAGCAAATCCAAGACTTGGACCTGCAGGGTGGGCACTTTGGGGAGACGCGCGGCGCGCTGTGAGACGCTACCGTGGCCCGCTCGGCACCTGCACGCCTCCTCCCCCGAACTGGACCACATCAAGTCTGTGGTTCGGCGAGGAGAATGGGGAGACGTGCGGCGAGCTGTGAGACTACCCGCTCGGGACCGGCACGCCTCCTCCCCCGACCTGAACCTGGTCAGTGGTTCGGCGAGAAGGAGGGGGAGGCAAGCGGTCACGGACCCACTGCCACCGGTCAGGAGAACCAGTCCTGGACTGGCTCTGTTTCCTGGTGGAGCAACATCCCAACATTTTAAAATTCATACTTGGATCTGACCGGTCCATAAAACCAGATCAGCGGCCCACGGACACTGGGTTGGGTCGTCATCATGTCGCTTTGTTCCTACGTGACGCACATTTGGCAAAAAAGAAAAAAAAAGTCGGAGTAAACCCCCTCAGCATCACTGGTTTTTTAACGGTCTGAGAGGCTCACGAGTTTTGTCTTCAGTCTCCTCTCTTTGACTGAAGGTCCCGTTATTCTGATCACCTGTCAGACCGGTGAGGAGCAGCTGATCTCGCGCATGTCGTCATAATGAGAGCGCACGTCACAGCTGTGTTTCTCAGCATAACTGATGACTTAAAATTTAACAAATCAAACAATATCACCTGTAAACTAAATCTAATCCTTTACTGTCAGGAGATGAGAAGGTTTCTACAGTAAAACTATTAAAACAGAGTGAGCCTTAGAAAACAGCTGCAGTCCTGACAGATTATAATAATAATAATAATAATGCATCAGTTTTATATAGCGCTTTTCAGGTCACTCAAAGACGCTTTACAGAGTTGCATCATTCATTCACACAGTCATTCTCACCGGTGGTGGTAAACTACGACAGACGTCTGTAGCCACAGCTGCCCTGGGGCAGACTGACAGAAGAGAGGCTGCCATTCTGCGCCATCGGCCCTTCTGACCACCACCAACATTCACACACAGTCACACTCACATTCACACAGGCAAGTTGGGTGAAGTGTCTTGCCCAAGGACACAATGACAATCTAACCCAGCCAGAGCTGGGGATCGAACCGGTGACCCTCCGGTTACCAGACCGGCCACTCTCCCAACTGAGCTAGTGCCGCCCCAATTAATTTGTTTTAGTGTTAAAATTGTTTGATTGGACCAAATTCATCTGATAACTTTATGCTGCTCCTCGAACAATGAGGATGGTCAAATGCAGAGATGAATTTCCCCAAGGGGATCAATAAAGGATCAATTATTATTATTATTATTATTATTATTATTATCATCAACCATCAATGAGCTCAGACAGTTCTGACAGCAGAACCCCCCCCCCTCCCGTGGTGTGCCTTGTGATTTTTTTCAATGAAAAAGTGTGCCTTGGCCCAAAAAAGGTTGAAAAACACTGCTCTAAAGGGTTAAACAAGAGCTACATATTTGTTCGTCGTCTGCCTCGTCCTCACTGAACGGACGGACATTCACAGACTCCTGTTGTAGTCTCCTCACTCCTGTTTAATTCTTTTTAACAACATTGTTTGTTCCTTGAGATCAATCTGTTCAAACTCAATCAAAATTTGCTCTCTGTCGGCCATTACTGAGCTGAAGTAAACAAACTTTGGTCGACTGAGGCATTACTGCAGAAAAGTTATGCGCCCTCTGCTGTCCTGGTGGAGAATTGCTTCACAACACTGACGGAGAAGTAAAAATCAAAAACGTCTCTGTCAATACGTGTGCGTGTGAGCGCAAATGTGCTGTCGGAGAAGTATAAACTAGGCTTTACACTACGCAACAGGCATAGGGAGACACATGACCTTGTTTGCTTCACTTGAAAAAAGTTGAGCCGCTTGCATCACGAACTGCACGACTGCTTAGAATAGAATGACTTTATTGATCCCACAGTGGGGAAATTCACTTGTCACAGCAGCATACACATGAGAATAAAAAGCAAGTAAATGACACACAAATTTCACATGATGACACAGAGACAATATAAGAGTATGAGATAAAATACAGATGTGAATTTACAAGGCTGCACAGAAATCAACTGATATTAGAATATCAATATAAAATCAGAATGCAATAGTGAATTTACAAACTGTACAGAAATGTACCGATATGACCATTGCACAAACCCTACTGAGTTAGATCAGAATGAAACTATAAACAGTGGAGTTGTACAGCCTTACAGCCTTGGGAATAAATGATCTGTGGTAACGCTCTGTTTTACATTGTGGATGTTTCAATCTGCCACTGAAGGAGCTGCTCAGAGCCCTCACAGGCAGGTGGATGGAGGTCAGCTTCACCAACATCCTTCTCTCACCACCTCCTCCACAGAGTCCAGCAGACAGCCTAGAACTGAGCTGGCTCTCCTAACCAGCTGTTCAGTTTCCTCCGGTCCCGGTCGGAGCAGCCTGCTCCCCAGCAGACCACAGCGTAGTGGACAGTAGAGCCAACAACAGAGTGGTCAAAAGTCCTAAGCAGATGGTGCTCACTCCAAAGGACCACAGCCTCCTCAGGAGGCGTTGTGGGACCAGTTCAGTTTATTGTTGAAGAGGACACCCAGGTACTTAAAGCGGCTCTCTGGAGCATTTTTCTCTGTATCAAAGTTTTCTAAATGTTTTAAATGATATTTCAGGTCTAAACTATGATCTATGGGTTGAGTTCCACAACATCTGTCATTCTGATGAAGACCCTCCTTCCTCCTAGAGACCCCTTTCCATTATTTCTTGCCGCCGACATTTTTCAGCCAATGAAATTCAAATTTCTGCATTCTCTCAACATGCACGCGCATCGACCAAACCTGTACCAGTAGGGGGCGCTGTCGTACAGGACGCTCCGTGTGTTTCTCTGCCGTCTCAGCCGTTCACTGAGGACTCACAGCTCATTTCTACTAAAAACCTACCCATTCCCCAGATAAAGATGGATTTATTTTTATTTTTAAACCTTTCACCTCACAGAATGGCAAGGCTTGACAGGATTATGTGTTTATTTTGGTCAGAAAGTTCATCCAGGGCCGAGTCAAGTTCAGCTTCAGAGTCCAGCAGCAGCTCTCTGCTAACAGAGCTAATATCAGAAGCAGCAGGGACAGAGAGGGCTCATCAGACCCTCGTAGTATTGTTGGAATAAGATTGTGAACTGTGAGTGATTAAACCCTACACATTGAGCTGTACAGTTCATGTCCGAAGTATATGTGCCGCGTGCACGCGCGCACACGCGACCGGACGCGCGTGTCGAGAAGTTTTGAGGAGGAGCCTTTGGACGCTAGATTCAAAAACTGCTCTCTTGCTGAAATCCTCCGGAGTGCCGCTTTAAAGGTATCCACTACTTCAATTTCTGAGCCCTGAATGTTCATCAGTGTGTGTGTGTGGGGGAGGGTGATGCATTTCTCTGAAAGTCAACCACCATCTCCTTTGTTTTACTGGTGTTTAAGCACAGATGGTTGCGTTCACACCAGCTCACAAAGTCCCTGATGACTGTCTGATATTCCAGGTCATTCCCTTCAGTAACACAGAAAACAATGGCTGAGTCATCAGAGAACTTCTGGAGATGACAGCTGCTGGTGTTGTAGGTGAAGTCCGAGGTGTAGAGGCTGAAGAGAAATGGTGAGAGAACCATTCCCTGTGGAGCTCCAGTGCTGCAGACGACCACCTCAGACATGCATTTACGCAGTCTCACGTACTGAGGCCTGTTGGTGAGGTAGTCCCCGATCCATGCAGTCAGACATCCATCCACTCCTGCTGCTCTCAGCTTCTCCTGCAGTAGAGATGGCTGGTATGGATGGTGTTAAAAGCACTAGAGAAGTCAAAAAACATGACTCTCACAGCACTTTTAGGCACTTTTTGTCACCGTGGAGAAAAAAGTTAGTTGCATTAATCTGCTTCATGTGTGACAACATGATGTGGATTCTCTGTTCAGCTTGCTCAGACTGAATATTATGCAAAATAATTGACAATTAAATTATATTGAATATGTCCTTATTATAATTTGAAAAACTTAAAGGCACACTGTAAGTTTTCATAGTTTTAAATCTTTCATTGAGCCAGTCTGTACTAATCTGACCCTTTACAGGGTTAATGGAAACTCACTCAACCCCATCTGCTGCTTGTATCCAGAATACCACGTTTGCAACTTCTGAGTCTCCGGTCCGGTGCCCCGATGTCTCACAAAACCACGTATCTCGCGAAGGTTAGGCTAACCCAATGTGGCTAGCTGTTATGCTAGCGCCGGAGTGTTTTTAGCTCATGATTCCTGATTTTTTAAAATCTCTCCCTGCTTGAACACAGCTGATTTCTTTGAAGGACTGATGAACCGCTCCAGTAGAAAGCTATGAAGGCTGAGGAGACATTTCAACAGTTAGATTTAAATGTTTCTGAGCAAAGACAATGCTAACATTTTCACCACAGTGATTTAAAATGGACACTAGGGGGTGCTAAAAACAAGCCTATAGCCTTTAAAGTGATAATATGCAGTTTTGCTTGTTTTGGGCTCCCTCTGGTGTCCGTTTTAAATTACTGCATTAAACAAGTTACCAGATCGTTTCAGCTTCTAAACGCCAATATCTACCTGTTGAAATGTCTCCTCGGCCTTCATAGCGTTCTACAGGAGCGGTTATTTACTCTTTCAAAGAAATCAGCTGTGTTCAAGCAGGGAGAGATTGAAAAAAAGCAGGAATCATGAGCTAAAAACACTCCAGCGCTAGCATAACAGCTAGCCACTTTGGGTTAGCCTAACCCTCGTGAGACACGTGACTTCCTGGGTACCGGGACGGCGACGGAGATCTTGCAATCGTGGTTTTCCAGCTGTAATCACCAGATGGGGCTAAGTGACTTTTCATTAACTTTGTAAAGGGTCATATTAGCACAGACTGGCTCAAGGAAAAAATTAAAAAATATGAAAAAGTTGCATATTATCACTTTAAGAAGTAACAGGTAAAAGATAATGACTGGATTTTTAACCTGTCAGTCAAAATGAAAAAATAAAAGTCTTATGCAACTTCTGATTCTGACCAAACTTAATGACAGCAATAAAACACAAAAAAATGTGAATTCAGATTAAATTAAGCAGAGAAAGAGTGAAACTAACCCAAAGATTTTGCTTGGTTGTTGGTCCACTTGAGCCAGCCTCCAGCTCCTGATGAAAGTAGATGTAGTACAGCAAAGAGTTGGTGCTGCGTTACGACCTAAAACCATAGACGTTAAGTCAACAGTAGAGACCAGGAGCTGAGTGTGACCATTCAGATCAATGAAATATGTCTTAGTTCAAGTCATTTAGATAAATACAGATTTTAGTTTTGTTTTGAGTTAAACATCTCTGTGGATGGATGAATGCAGCATCGCCTCTGATTAGGTTAAAGTGATTTACTGGGACACTAAGCCTGGTCATAATTCAGTTCTGCTGGTTGTGAATCAGATGTGAGCTGGATGACGCTGCACTACCCAGATGGGTTGGAAGAGAAGAAAACATAAGTCAAGGCTGGTTATTGGATGAGTCTGACAACTTTCAGACTTTGAACTCTAGTTCTATGCTCTTACATACGGTTTTGAATGTGGTTCTTGAAAGTTGTTTTGAGACATCAGCACAGGTTTTGGTGTCTTTGTGAATGATTGTGACCTTACTTTTCAACTGTACTCATTGCAAGGTCATGCTTTCCTTTATATTAGTTAGTACAAAGTGCTGTTTGCTGTTGCACTGAAGTGATCAAAAGCAGAACATCTATTTATCAGCATGAATGTGTAACAGTAGGTTTATTCAGTTTGGAGAAGTACAGGACGGTCCGCTGTGTGTATGTCTCTATGCATGAATGCCTGAACACAAGAACCTCCATGTAAATTCGTCCAGTACACGTGTGCTTCTTCATGCACCAGTGATGACGAGGAACACATTCAATCCAGCAGCCAGGGTAAGTTATCAAGCTCACTGATTTTAATCTGGGATGACAGAGTGTGACCGCGGTGAGAGAGAGGGGGAGTCGCCTCTCGTGTGGTCCCTAATAGATGGTCACACCTTTTAGACCATGCAAGATATGAAATATTAAAGGAGTGAGCTTCGGTGTGTGGTTAAATATGTGTGGGAGATTTGTGGAGCTGAATATGTGGAGGCTCCTGTGTTTGTGGGTCTGACAGCATTATGGGAACTAAACCAACATAATATGTGTGTGAATAGGAATTTTACATAATTTTCTTTGTCATCACATTTTGTCAAACGACAGTCTTGGTTTTGGAAAAAGCTACAGGGCCTGACTACAGAGCTACAGGGCTCCCAGTGAGGGTTGGACTCCTCAGGGCTGCTCTTTGTCTCTGGTTCTGTTCATAACCTTCATGGACTGAATTTCTAGGTGCAGCCGTGGTGTGGAGGGTGTTGGGTTTGGTGGCAGGAGAATCTCATCTCTGCTTTTTGTGGAAGATGTGGTCCTCCAGCTCCATCAAGCTATGACCTTCAGCTATTAGGGAGGTGTTCAGCAGCTGCGATGAAGATCAGCATCTTCAAATCCAAGACAATGGTTCTCAACCGACCCTAGGTCGACTGCTAACTTTGGGATCAGGGGAGAGGTCTTACCTAAGGTAAGTTACCTTAGGTGGAAGAATTTAAGTATCTTGGGTTCTTGTTCACAAGTGAGTGAAGGAGAGAGCTGGAGATCAACAGGTGGATCAGGGCAGTGATGCAGACTCTAAACCATTCTACTGGTGAAGACAGAGCTGAGCCAGAAAGCAAGTCTATAGATTTACTGATTTATGTCCCAGTCCTCACCTATGAGCTTTGGGTAATGACTAAAGAAACAAGATCGTGAATACAAGCGGACAAAATTTGTTTTTCCACAGGATTCCTCCCACAGACCAAGGACCTGCCTAAACTGTCCCTAGGTGTTAGTGAGTGTGTGAATAGTAGTTTGTCTTGTTTGTTTCTAAGTGTCCCTGTGATGGACTGGTGACCTGTCCAGGGTGTCTGTCCCCCACCTCTCACCCTGTGGCTACTGGAGATAGACACCAACTCCTCATGACACTTACTGGATGAAGCGGTTAACTATAACTATAACTATACCTCACTGTGTCAATTTAGGTTCATTTAGACTTTGGAACAAATTTTAATTAGATATTTTCACATCTGCAGTGCTTAGTCCATTTGAATCAAACCGTGGTCCATTTTCCTCCTTGGTTTGTTTGGTGTGAACACAGTAATCATTCTACCTGTTGGAGGAGGTAGGTTGTAAGTCCCTCTAACCACCACCAGCAGGCAAGTTGGGTGAAGTGTCTTGCCCAAGGACACAACAACAATCTAACCCAGCTGGAGCTGGTAGAAGTTTTTACCACAAATGGTGCAAAAGTAAATTTTAGACTTTTTTGGGACACCTCGAGAAAACAAAAGGAGATGCAGCAAGGGTGCAGAAATAGGGCTGCATGTCCAGCTTAGCAGACTGAGGTGCTGCTGAAAGGAGGCGTGTCTGGATCAACTAGCAGGCTCCATGATGCACGCTGCTGTCCAGGCGCGCCCCCTCTCCCTGAGGTCTGTATTCAGCCACTCACACACTAATGGTACCTGCCACACACACACACACCTGTCCAGCTGATCTTTTTTTTATCGCACCCCCTGCTCAGAATATGTTCCTGCAGCTATGTAAATGAACACAATTCTGACCTGATTCGGACCAGAGGAACTAAACTACAGGTGTGAAAACACCCTCTTTATAAGGTCAGTTTTTCCTCTGTTGATATGGTTTACACTCTAAAGCCTACATGGTTGTTGCCAAATATATATTTTTTAAAAACATGGTTAGCTTTAAATCACTGGAAAATATGATGCATTTTTGGAGAACAGATGGACACACTGTTTCTTATTTTTACAAATCTTTATCAAAACCAAATGTAACACGCAAGTATAGGCTATAAACTATATAATCAATATTAATATAGAACAGAAAGAGGGGAAAAAACACAGAACCGTCTCATCAGGAGTTTTACAAAACAAGTCTATGATTTATGTATTTTAGTTTCTCTATTTTCTTTATAAACACTTGTGTTTTGCTGTCATATACTGTTTTGTGGCTTTGAAAGAGGACCCCCTTGAAAACGAGATGGTTCATCTCAAGGGGTTTTATCCTCTTTAAATATAAGTCAATAAATAAATAAGTCAATGGGTGCAAAATATGAGCAAATTAAGGCAATAGTGTGATGTTTGATTTAGCCTGTATTGTTACCCTGCAGCACTTACAGCACAGATGCAGTCAAATTTCAGCATGTAATGGTAGCAAATACTCAGTAACTATGAGACGCACCTGGTGGGAGTCTGTGTTGGTGTGATTTCAGAAGAGCGGGATGAGGAAAGTCGGTCTTCTGAGCAAAGAGACGGTTCAAGGAGAGGTGAACCTTGGAGTGCAGGAGTCAGGCTCGTTAGCATGCAGCTGGGCGGCTGCTGGGCCGAGCTTTGTTCGTCATGAAATTTTCATGGATAATTGGACGTTATGAGGATTAATGTGCATTAGTTCCACCGAGTCACCGGAGGAAGACTTTGACTTGCTCCATCTCACCGAGGCTTTCTGATGGAGGCGTTTCATGGCTTGATCTGTGGAAACAGACGGATCACAGGATCACTTCTGTTGGATTTGAACAGACGGTTCTGAGTCCTTCTGTGATTTCATATGACGAAAACCTGATCTGATCTAAACCAGAGCCCCAAATGCAATTTAGTGTCGATGATTCTAATTAGGGAATGCGTGAAAGCAAATCTAATTGTATGTTTCAGTCTGATTAGCGTTATTTCCATAAAATCTACTGGGTATATGTGAGTCCTTGAGTTAAATCACATCCAGGGTGAAAAGCATTAACCTCATGTGATGTGTCCTCTTATATCTGACAGCATTAAAGCTTCAATAAAGTTTGAGGGAAAATGGTCAGATTTCTAACCAAGTGTCAAATATTCAACCATTTTTATTCAGGTGGAAAATAATTCTTATTCTATCCATCCATCCATTTTCTGTAGCCGCTTATTCCTCCACAGAGGGTCGCGGGGCAGCTGGTGCCTATCTCCAGCGGTCAAGGGGCGAGAGGCGGGGGACACCCTGGACGGGTCGCCAGTCCATCACAGGGCCACACAGAGACGAACGAGACAAACAACCACACACCCACTCACACCTAAGGACAATTTACCAGCCCAATTAGCCTGACAGTCATGTTTTTGGACTGTGGGAGGAAACCGGAGTACCCGGAGGAAACCCACGCATGCACGGGGAGAACATGCAAACTCCACGCAGAGAGGCCGCAGAGCCGGGATGCGAACCCACAACCTCCTTGCTGCGAGGCAACAGTGCTAACCAGCTGCGCCACCATGCAGCCCATTCTTATTCTAATTGTATATATTTTTATGTTATCTATTCAAAACAATTAGAGAAGTGCATCTTTGAAGAAAGTGACACAGTCGCCAGTCGGTCTGTTTATTCATTTAAAAAAAAAGAATATTTGATGCAATTAATTATAATTTTACTTTCTAAATTTCAGGTTTATGCAATAAGGACATCTCATCTGGTTATGTAGTTTTCTGGCCAACAGAAAACCTTTTGTACAGTAAAAAAACAAAGAATCAGGACTTGACAAGCTGAAACATGGAGTCCCTCAAGGTTTTGTGTTTGGTCCCAAACTTTTTATTTCACGTATTATTTAAATTTGTCAAAAAAATACAGCATTTTAGTTATTTTTTTGCAGATGACACAAATATGTTTTGCCTTGGGAATTAGGGATGGGTACTTAGATTCGGTACTTTTTAAGGCACCGGCGAAATTCCGTGACACCGACCGAAAACCCACTCACGTGATCTGAAGGTGCCTTGTTTCAATACCTGTCCGTCATTAATGAGAACTTGTGAGGCAGCGATTAGCCTGATAAGCTGTCTGATGCTGTGCGTGCCACCAGTGCTGGGCATGTTGTGTATGTCAGACGTGCTACAATTGTGTGTGCGTTGCTGTTGCTGCATGTCAGAGGAGCTGCACGCATGTGTGCCGCGCACGCATGTGTCAGAGGAGCTGAGTGCGTGTGTGTGTGCATGATAGAAATTACACCCGCTGCACCGTCCTAAGCTGTAGCCCTCTTCACTGGAGACTGGAGGTTTGTTCATTGTGATTGTACTGTGGACAACTGCTGGACATATGTTCCAGTACAATCATAGCGTATTTTAATTATTTGTTATGTTGCTTTATTTAAAGATAGGAGAGGTGACCCAGCAGGAGAGGGAAAGAAAAAATGAGCAGCAGAAAGGGGGAAATATCTGAGGGAGAAGAAATGACATGTTCTCCTCGTCATAGTGATTCCAGAGGACAAAGTTAGGAGGACCTGGAAGCTGGATTTGAATTTTAAATCATTTAGAAAACACTCAGCAGTTGGTTAAAGGTTTTCATGTTGAAGAATTCTGTACAACACTATGATGATAAAATAAAATAGTTGTCTTTTATTTATTGTTATATTTGTAACATATTGTTATGTAACCCTATCCATGTGAGACGACACCTCACAACTCCTGAAGACTCTGCGTTGTGTTTTAAAAGTTGTTGTCAGGGTGTAGGTTGAGGCAAAAGTCGGACACACGGTGGTTGAGTCGTGGTTGGGACCATGCAATTTATTCTTGTGCACTTGCCAGCTGTTTCATCTATTCACACAATGGAGAAACACTGAACAAGATCCTACTAGCACATGGTAACACCACCCCAAGCACGGTGTCCAGCAAAGGACAAACAACACCAGTAGCTTAAACCCAGAGAACTTACATGGCAGCTGGGCGCCCTCTGCTGACATATTTCAGACACTACCCTACATCCACCCCTTGTTTAATTGATGACGTCCCAGTCATCAGCTCAAATACAACATAAAGGTAAAGAGAGGGGAAAAAAATAAATAAAATGTGGTGTAAGCATGTTAATGGCCTGTATGTGCCCTCCTCCACTAAGGTGAGAGCTGTGCCATGCTTTGTTTTTGTATTCTTCTGGCTTTGGCTCTCTGCCACAGATTCCATCCTCTTTGTATCTTTTCTTGAATTTCCTCTGCTTCCAGTACTCGGGACTCATAGGAAAGTTTCTTTGGGGGGTGCCGACTCCTCGGCATGTTCCTTCTTGGCTCACTAAGTCCGGGGGACAAAGTTATATCCCCCTCCAATACATCTCCCTTCCTCCTCTCACAGTTCACCTCCTGCACATTAATGTCTTCCATTTTGGGTTGCTCAGCCTGTTGGTGTGTTGTCCCGTCTGCAGCATCCTCCTCGTTTTCCTCCAACTCATCAGTCTCAGAGTCCTGCTCTATTCCCAACACAAGTGTAGCGCCGGCAAAGGCGTTACTATCTCTGAATTCTGACCTCTTGGATCATCAATACAATAACTCATCTTTTTCCCAATAACTTTGATTAAAATGACTCTTTTATTATGTTGTAACCTGAATCAACATTCCTTCCAGGACCCGGTCGTGTCGGAAGACTCAGACGTTCTTTAGTTAATAATTAAACTCAAAGACTCTTTGATGTCTCATTCTAAAAAGACACTACCTTTAATCCACTGTCCAGAAATGTCTTAATATGATTAATTCATTTTCTTCCAGTATTAATGAATGTTGATGTTGCATCAGTATTATTTCATGTTTCTACTTTTGCTAAAAGGTTAAAGCATATTAATAATCCATCTAAGTTTTCCCTGGGTTTCCTTAATGACGAGAACCACGTGACTTGGTAACTCCTTCCCATTGGGCCATGCGTCCAAAAGTTTCCACTGTCAGACTTCCTGCCTGGAAGCTAGCCAGTTCTCGTTCAACCTACAACGAGAGAACAGCCCTCCGTTTTCTCCGCTACACGGTGGGCCTTGATGCCGACTGCCCGTTTGGGTTCTAGCCCCAAACAGTTGAGGA
>SSNR01000053.1:759612-773797 GCA_006937965.1 Callopanchax toddi | reverse complement strand
TCATTCAGACGCTTCCGTGCCTTGGATGGCCTCCCGGCCCCGGGGATAATCCGAGGTTCGTCGAGGCAACGAACCCACCGACGAACCTCCACCTACCACGCCGAGGCGATCTTGGAGCGGTCTCCGCAGGTACCAACTCCGATCTGGTAAAACCGAGGCTCTTGATAAATAACACTCCTGTCAACTTAGTCTCAGCTCCCCTCCTAACTAGCTCAGACTCCCTAGAGATATTTAATATCTCACGGGTTCTCGTCATTAACTCTCAGCTTAATAACATCAGAAGAATCTCTTAAGATGCAACAATCTACCTCATATCTGTCTGTTCGTTCAATCTGTTTCTTTAATAAAATAAGTGTAGTCTAAGTCTGCTTCTGGGTTATAACTTCCAAATATAACGTACGTAGGTCTTCCCTTTGAATCAAAAGAACCTAAGATATCCTGCATAACAATTAGGTTAGTGAAGGTAGCTAGCATTGCTTAGCATTAAAACCGACATAAACTAAGCTAATAACCTTGCAGAAGTGTGTCCATATTATAACAATAAAAACAGGTTATATTACGCTACACAAGTCTCTGCCTGTTCAACCCATGGGCTTGTCCCGCCATCTCCTCTGAATTGTCCATCAACCCTTCAACTGCTGAGTCACACTCCATCTCCCTTACAGTTTCCACTTCAGCCCGCTCTACTGGGAGAAACATACACTGGGTCAGAAGGTTCTGGTGGACCACCCTCTCAGTGTCACCATTTTCAGGCCGCACCACATACACAGGTACATTGGGTTGCTTTTTCACCACAAGGTATGGTTGGGCCTCCCACTTGTCACCCAGTTTCTGCCGTCACTCCACATGGCAAACTTTGACCAGGACTCTGTCCCCTGGGTTGAAAACCTGACTCTTTGCCTTTTGATCGTAGTACTTTTCTGTTGACTCTTGGCCTGGTGAGAAGTCTGATTAGCCTGGGCATACGCGTATGACAGACAATCGTGCAGCTTCTGGACATATTTGCTGTATTCACATGGTTCATTAGTTGTCTGGAACCCAAAGGTGAGGTCAACAGGGAGTCTAGGGTGTCTGCCAAACATCAAAAAGTATGGTGTAAACCCAGTAGAGTCATGGCATGTACAGTTGTACGCATGGGTCATTGCATCTACATGCTGGTGCCACCGAGACTTCAGGTGCGGCTCTAATGTCCCAAGCATATTCATGAGGGTACGATTGAATCGTTCAGTTGTGCCATTGCCCTGGGGGTGATAGGGGGTTGTGTGGGTCTTAGTGATTCCTGTACACTTACACAGCTCTTTCACCACAGCACTTTCAAAGTTGCGGCCCTGGTCGGTGTGCACCTTTGCAGGGAACCCAAACCGGCAGAAAACGTTTTTCCATAAGACCCTGGCCACTGTATTGGCCTTTTGATCCTTGGTGGGATATGCCTGTGCGTAACGTGAGAAATGGTCAGTGACCACGAGGACATTTTCTATACCCCCTTTTGACTTTTCCAGAGTCAAAAAGTCCACGCACACAAGCTCCATGGGGGCAGTACTGTGAATGCTGACCAGTGGGGCCTTGGCTCCCAAAGTTGGTGTTTTCCTGAGGCAGCATCTCTCACATTGTTCACACCAGGCCTTGATCTCTTGGAACATCCGTGGCCAATGAAACCTCTCTCGCAACAACTGCACTGTCCTTTCGAAACCTAAGTGTCCAGAGTCATTGTGAAGGGCTGTCATAGCTCCCTTTCGCAGCTTCTCTGGTAGTACTAGCTGCTCCACAACTCCTCTTTTGCAGTCACGGCTGCGGCGATACAGGATATCGTCTCTTATCACTAACCTCTTCCACTCTTTTAGGAGAAGAGACACCTGTTTCCCAATGCCACCCCTCTCAGTTCTGCTTGGTTTCAGATTCCGGCTTTTGTAGTGCCAGGTGGGGCCAATAACAGGATCCTCCTTCTGCCCTGCACGGATCTCCTGTTTTGTCATAGCAGGCAGTGCCTCTATTCCCACATCCCTGTATGGCTCATCAGAACTTGGGGAGTCAGGTCCTAGGTTCCTCGATTTTACTGTGTCTGGGCTTGAGGAGTTCTCCCTATCTTGAGTGTATTGTCCCACCGCTGGTCTGGGTTTTCTGGTACCCACCCGCATAGGGCATGACTGCAGGGCCTGGATAACCTCCTGGTTTGACATACGGGAGAGAGCATCAGCATTAGCATTGCTCTGTCCCCTCCAGCACTGGACATCAAAGTCAAATGAAGCCAAACGAGACACCCACCGCTGCCCTGTGGCATCTAGCTTGGCCGAGCTCATGACATACTTTAGAGGGTTATTGTCTGTTTGGACTGAGAACCTGCGCCCATAGAGGTGATCATAGAATTTGTCTGTCACCGCCCACTTTAAGGCGAGAAACTCCAGCTTGTGGGCAGGATACCTAGTTTCAGCTGGACTTAACCCTCTACTGGCAAAGGCTATGACTCTCTCAGTGCCATCTTGAACCTGGACCAGAACAGCACCAAGCCCCTCTCCTGAGGCGTCGGTCTGGAGGACAAATGGTAGGTCATAGTCTGGGTAGCCCAACACTGGGGCAGTTGTGAGTGCTTCTTTCAGGGTCTAGAATGCTTTCTCACAATCTTCAGTCCATATGAATGGTGGGTCCGGTGACATGGCTTTCTTTCTTCCTCTTTTCTTTAATCTTGCATCACCACCTGTGAGCCGATACAAGGGAGCAGCCAGGACAGAGTACCCACTGACATATCGCCTATAATAGCCAGAGAACCCCAGGAATTGCAGCACCTCCTTGCGGCTTGTTGGCCTAGCCCAGTCTTTTACTCTGCGAATCTTCTCCGGGTCTGTACGGATTCCTTCAGCGGACACCAGGTGGCCCAGGTACTGTACTTCTTTTCTCATTAGCTGGCATTTAGATGGTTTAAGCTTCGGACCATGCTCCCGAAGCCGATCAAACACCAGCTGCAGTCTCTCCAAATGCTCATCAAAGGTTTTAGAAAAGATGATGAGGTCGTCCAGATATATAAGGAGGTGGGTGAAGTTCAGGTCCCCAAAGCAGCAAGTCATCAGCCTCTGGAAGGTTGATTGGAGCATTCTGCAACCCGAAGGGCATTCGGTTGGCTTCAAACAGACCCATTGGGGTGCTGAATGCCGTCTTGGGCTTATCCTGCTCCGCCACCTCAACCTGCCAATAGCCAGATGTGAGGTCAAGCGTAGAAAAGAATTTAGCCTTCCATAGTGCTTCCAGAGCCTCCTCTATCCTGGGCAGGGGGAACGCGTCTCTTGTGCTGCAGGAGTTCAGCTTATGGTAGTCAATGCACAACCGTAGTGAGCCGTCCTTCTTTGTGACAACCACTACCGGTGAAGCATATGGACTCTTACTGGGCCTTATGACTCCTGCAGCCTCCATCTCAACTAACATCTTCCTAACATCTTGCCACTGTGATGGAGGAATCTTGCGATAGGGGAGCCGGAAGGGCTTAGAATCAATCAGTGGAATTTCGTGTTGCACTGTTTTTGTGTGGCCATAATCCATGGGATGGTGGGAGAACACATCAGCATTCCTATTCACCAGCTCTTTAAGGAGGGAGCGCTGATTCTCATTTTCAACTGCAGCTTTACTTACTTTAAGTCCAAACCACAATTCAATATGACCTGAGTTAAACTCAAACATGTCTCCTCAACCCTACTTCCATGGCCTTCACTCTGCTTTTTGTCCAGAAAATCCACAACACCATCGACAAGGGACACATTGGCTAAGTGTGTGTGTGGCTTAATGGTAATTGGATGTTGAGAAAGATTCATCACCCTCACAGGGGCACATCCTCCTTTCACATCAGCTAGGACTTTGGCGACCAAGAGGTCTTGGGGAAGCTGCAGGGAGTGGTGACCCTCAATCAGCGCAGTGTAAGTCCTTCTCCTTGGGCCAGCTGTGACCTTACACATGGGATCCATTTCTTTGCCCCCCGGAATGCGTACTTTATTGCCAGTATACACAGCTGGAGCCACCCTGTCATCCACATCGCTAGATTCGGTGTCCCCTACCTCTAAGAGAAAGGTGTATCACTCTGGATGGCTCTCTTTCACCTTGTGGAGAAATTCCTGTCCATAGATTCCTTTGAGATGGTTTCTGGAGGCACGGAGTACATTAGTTCCTATCAACAGGGGGACAGAAAGGCGATACTCTAAGTCTGTAACCACAAAAGCTGGCACATTCTTAAACTCTTTTCCTAACACTTTCAAGTTAATGTGCAGAACACCATGGTGGGTTACGCTCTGACCAGCTGCACCTTCTATAGGTATCATAGAGGGCTGTAATTTTTGTTTCTGAAGAACAGGGTGGTTGCGCCAATATCTGTGGGTAAGACTGGTTATCTGTGAACCAGAGTCAATGAGTGCTCTGCACTTGGTTCCATTGACTTCTACCTCCCCTTCATTTCTAGGACCCACTACAGGGGTGCTCTCTCCTCCATCAGCAGTCATGTCTTGTGGTTGGGGGTCTAGCTGTTTGCCCATGGTTGCCCCTGCGACCACAGGCTCTACTCGTTTAAAGGCTGAGCTGGGTGAGGTGTGCCCCCCTCTGCTTGACTGGGACCAGGGAACACTGCTCTGCATACCCTGGCTATGTGTCCTTGTTTCCCGCACCTGTAGCATGTCACAGATGGAATCTGGGTTGGAGGTCCAGGGGGTGGACGGAAGGTTAATGGCTGGAGAGGGGGGTGACAGCAACTCGTGATTCAAGGTGGGTCAATTTAGCCATTTGCTCTGCCTGGCAAAGAGCCAACTTCTTAATCAGTTCTGTGAGCTCTGACAGCTCAGATGTATGGTTGACCTTTTCTGACTTTGCAGTCATGTTACTGCCTGGTGCAGTCTGGATCTGGGTGTGAACCTGCTTTGACTTGAGGGGTGACTGGAACTTTTTGGTTTCTTTGGTCAGGTCTCTAAGTTCAGCTTGCAGTTCTCGAAAGCTTAAAAGCCTAGGTTTAAGTGGAGCAATTTTCATGTACACCTCCTCATCATTAAGTCCTCTCAAAAACTGTCGAGTGAGTTTGCTATCCCTGTCTGGGAATGGCTTTCCACCCCTCTGGCTGTCCTCCACAGCTCGTAAATTTGCCTCCAGTGATATAGCATATGAGCAGGCAGACTCCCCCAGTCTCTGGTTTCGCTCATAGAAGTCATCCAGTGGGTCGAGGGAACTCTGTGTGTCTCCATACTCAGCCCTCAGTTCCTCAAAGACCATTTCTGGGGTTTGGTCATGGAGAGGTAGGTTCAGAACCAATTTCCTCGCCTCACCACTCAGATGACGCACAACTGTGGGAAATCTCATGTGTGGTGGGAGCTCTATTGCCTCCAGGAGATAGTGCATGTCCCGAATCCAATCCTCCACCAGCATCCTGCTATCAGTGTTACCAGTGAAGATTTGGACATTTCTCACCTGGTGAGTCTGCATGAACCCACCGTGAGCAACGCGGGTGTGTCCGTGGGGAGGATCAACATGATTGGGAGCTGTATGATTCAGGAATTGAGAGTTGGGACTGTATGCAGTAGGACCCCATGTGCTGTTCGCTGATGCATACAGGGGGGCTTGGGGCACAGTAGAGAGGCTAGCATGACCAGGGGGGTTCTGGGTGCCTGGCTGAGAAACCCCCCTCAGGTTTGGGTACATGGTTGGATGGGGCATGGTGGGCTGCTGCTGTGTCAGGAATTGAGGTAGTAGGGGAACTGATGGTGCATGCATGCTGGTCTGTGGTGTAGAAGCATAAAAAGTGGTGTATGATGACAGACTTGGGGGCGCCGGTGTGCGCTGTGCATCCACTCCCGCACTGAGGGGCTGATGGACCGGGGTGTGGTACTGTAACTGCTGACCATAGGACTCAGCAGGCTGGTTTATTGTTATTGGTCTCACCACAGGCGGTTGGTCACTGGCACCAGCTGTTGCTCCTCCCCCAGGAAGGTAATTGTGTGCTTCCCCCGGGGAGTTAAATCTGCGGGTCAGTGCAGGCTCAGGCGTGAGTGGGAAGCCAGAGGTTGGTTCAGAGGGGGCCCGCCTCTGCGGCTGTACCGTATCATCACTCATCATCTTCAAAATTCTCTAATTCTAGGAAGCCAAGTAAAATGTATGAATGTCTGTAGTTATAAGTTATTTGTTATGCGCTCGACTGTGAATTGTGAACCAAATAAATTTGTGGTACCAATATTTCAAATAGTCCCAAAACACAGATTCAACCTAAATAAACTGTCTAAGCAGACCTACTGAAATCTATGTTAGACAATTTAAAGCAAAATGTAGTTGTTATGTGTCCCTCCATTTTGGTCCTGCAGCCTGCTGCTCCGCCCCCTTGCTGCTCCCTCTGAGGAGCCTCACAACTGTGGCTGATCAGCTATCAGCCACAGCTACAAAAGGCAGAGCTGAACAACAGCTCAGGGGAGCAGATCTTTGCTGTTTCCCCCTTAGCGCTGATCTCTAGTTGTTCTGAAGCCTGAATTAATAGTTTAGCTGCACCTTTGTTTGTGAAGGTTATTTAGTTAAAGCCCTTTTGGAGCATAACCTTTGTTTTAGTGTAGCTTTTTGTTAAACTTAGTTGTTACCTCATTTAGTCCTTCTCATAACCTCTTTTTAAAGGTCTCCTTTAGTTAGTTAAAACCCTTTTGGTCTCCTTTAGTTTACTTGGAACCATTCTTGGACTCTTAGTTTACTTGTAGCCATTTTTGGTTTCCTTTAGTTTGGTTATAGCCTTTGTGGTCTCTTTTAGTTTACTTATCCCTTTTGAAGAGTGTTTTAATTTCTCCTTAGTGTTTTCCCCTTTTGGGTGATTTTGGTTTAGTATTTATTATAGGGAATTTCTTTTGGTTTAACTGTTCCTCTTCCAGCTTCATTATTAATAAAAACATTCTTTATTTAAATTGACACCTGTTGTATCTGGCTCTTTGTGTTAGTCCCTTGGGTTATATATTTTATGTTCTCCTAGACTTTTTAAGGGACGTAACATAATGGGCGCTCGTCCGGGATTGTCTGGACTGATGGTGAAGACTGGACTTGGTCTCATGGAGCTTGGTGAGAGTTGTTTGGCAGCCTGACCTGTAGCTGGATTTCCAGTAGCTCAACCTGCTGGGGTTGTGTGTGTGGCTTGGGGTAAGCACTTTATTTGGTACAATTCAGTGCAGGTGATGATTAACCAGTGTGGTTATTTTGTTGCAGTTGTGAAGACATGAGTTGTACATTTACAGAAAAGTTGGATGCTGATATGTGTGAGGTGAGTCTGTGCCTTTTCATGTCCTCTGTGGCATTGAAAGGGGTTTGACCCGATTTGTTGGATCACTTTTGGATGTTACTGGCTGCGTAAAAGCAGTGACTTTGTGGTACTGGACCACAGGAATTGTGATCAAGTAATGTGGGTGTGGCTCATTGATAAATTGTTGCAATAGCATTCTTTTAGTAACTTGGTGTGGTATGGGACCACTTTTGTGACTTTGTTTTGGTGGCAACAGTGCACTTTGTTTGGGATTATTACCGTATTTGCCCGAATATAGGACGACCCTGATTATAAGACGACCCCCATTTTTCAAGACTGATCTTCAGAAAAAAGAATAAATTCACTTTATAAAGAAACTATTTTTTATTAGATTTTGAGAAAATAATTTATATGATACCTTAATTACAGACTGCTTTAATATTTGCTTATTAATCAGACAGGAACTAAAGTTCTATGTGACAACATATTTCTGTCAATTGGGGGGAAAAAAGAGAAAAAAGAAGCTCTCTCTTCCTCACTCTGGCTGTTTGGGCCCTCCCTCCTCCCTCTATGGAGGTATTATTGTTGCAAAAAGATTCACACACTTGTACCATGCTATTTGTAGTTTTTCTCTCCACAAGTGTGTGAATCTTTTTGCAACAATAATACCTCCATATTTTAATCCTCAATAGACCTGTAACTTTGAGGTGGAGCGGACATCTGGGACTGCTCGCGGTCTAAGAGCTGCTTCCTGCTGGCGGCGCTTCTGCCGTTTGAACATAAAGCATGCGCCCCCTGCTGGGGCGCGATAGTAAGACGACCCCCCCTTTTCAAAATTATTTTTAATGAAAAAAACCTCGTCTTATATGCGAGCAAATACGGTAGTTGCTACTTTGGAGTTTTTGTAGTGACTTTGTGTTAATCCATTTGGTTTGTGGCTGTTGTGCTCCATTTTGTTTGTCACGTGTTACTATTGTGTTCATTGCATAAATTTATCACATGCATCTGTTTTTCTGTCATGGACATGTCTGAGCTATGTGGTGAGAGCATGTAGTTGGGACTTTATTTTTACCAGTCTTTTCTGCAGCAGTTTGACTTTTTCTTTGTGATGGGTCCGGTAGTCCAGTTTTATCGCCTTTAGTTTTGGGAAGTTTAGCTTTGATCTTTATTCAGGGTAGAGGGGGGTCACCAGATTCGACGGCCCTATAGGGGTTGGTCTGACTGATCCCCCTTCTTTTGTTCATTTTGGCCGGCTCATCACTTTTCTGTTCATTTTTCAATATTTTGCTGCTTGTTGGCTGAGTCTTGTAAATCAGTTGATTTAAAAAAAATTGATTTGTGTAGTGGTGGCTCTTTGTTTGTCTTGTCTTTGCTCTTTGTCTAAATTTGTAAATGGTGATTTTGACTGTGGCTCAGGTGAGTGGTCTGGGCCCATTTAGGATAGGTTTTTCCACCCTTCCCTTTTTGTTTGTTTTGCAGGTTCTGAAGGTGACCAAACCAGAGGGGCTGAAGTTGTTTATTCAGGTGGGATCCTGGAGGATCCCTTTTGAGGGGGGAGGTGTTACGCCCCTCTGCATTTTCCCTGGCCAGGTTGTGATGGTGCAGCAATCTGAATGCCCCTGATTGCTAATTGGGCTGCACCTGGGACAGCGGGCATAAAGCCTGCTGGGAGAGGCCTGAGGAGGAGCAACACTGAAGCAACACTGGAGCTGCCACCAGCCAGGCAGAGGCCGGAGATTTTAGGAGAAATGGCTCTCTTTTAATAAAAACTTTTTAGAAGATCCGCCTATGTGTTCAGTCTCCATTTTATGTTGTGGCCCAACGAGCCGGGTCGTAACATAAATGGGGGGCTCGTCCGGGATTTGAACCCGGGACCACTCGCAATAGCGGGTTCAAACCACACACATATATGCAAGAACAAAAATCTTTAGGATAGCTTAAATACCATGAAGAAAAACTGTTTAACTGTTTCTATCAGTTTCACACACTAACTCAGTTTGTCATAACGATAAGTTCAAAAAACTACCAGAATGATACTGCTGCACAAAGGGGGCTTCGGTTACTGCTGGCGATGATCCCTTGGAGGTCTTGAAGAGCCACGAATCCGGGTAACGGCACCAAAGATGTAACCCTATCCATGTGAGACGACACCTCACAACTCCTGAAGACTCTGCGTTGTGTTTTGAAAGTTGTTGTCAGGGTGTAGGTTGAGGCAAAAGTCGGACACACGGTGGTTGAGTCGTGGTTGGGACCATGCAATTTATTCTTGTGCACTTGCCAGCTGTTTCATCTATTCACACAATGGAGAAACACTGAACAAGATCCTACTAGCACATGGTAACACACTCTAAAAAGAGTATTTGGGCTGTAGTTCAGTTGATGGACTTATTTACCTAAATCTGACCTATTATTTTGGTTTAGTCAGAACAACTTAAGTTTTTGGGTTCAATCAAAGTAAAAGTCAGTGATATTCACATTGAAGAAAAAGATAAGTTGAACCAACTTAATTGAATTGTGTCAACTGGTAACAAGTAATTCAATTAAGTTTATCCAACTTAAATTATTAAGTTTGTTTAACTTGAAAAATTTAAGTCAAAACTTACTCAAATCATTTAGTTTCATACAAATCAAAAATTCAAATCCCTCTGCCTGAAATTTATATAAATTCAACTCAAATTATTAAGTTCTCCAAATTGAAAAACTGAATTATCAAAAACCACATGATCAATTACTTTGAACTTAAAAAACTGTTTAAATGTAAAGCATCTTAAATGTGTGTTTTAGCATGTTATTTTAGTTTTTAGTGTAAAATACTTCCATTGTAATTACAAGTTCAAGTTGGCTGAAAGAAAAAATAATTAATTGCAGAGATGGAACATTTTAAAGTTTGTGAGAATATCACAAATTTAACAATTTTGCACAAATGCAAGTAATTATGCAATAAACACTATTTTATACTGGAGTTAAATATTTATGAATAGCTAAGCCCTGCTAGCAGGTTAGTGACAAAAACTAAGTATCCATAAATAGTCAATTCATTTCAAGGAGTAGGAAAACATTTTGAAGTATAAAAAAGTGTTCACTGCATAATTATTTTTGAAATCTTATGAAATAGTGAGCTGCTTGGTGGCGCATGTGGTTAGCACTGTTGCTCTGCAGGAAGGAGGTTGTGGGTTTGCTTCCCGGCTCTGTGGCCAGCTTGCATGTTCTACCCATGCATGTGAGTTTTCTCTGGGCACCCCAGTCTCTTTTAAGTTTGAAGTCATTGATAATGTGCTTTTGATAGTTCAGTGTTTTCATTTGGAAAAACCTAAAAATTTGAGTTGATTTTACATAAATTTAGGTGAGAAGGATTTGAATTTTTAATTTGTAAGAAACTAAATGATTTTAGTAAGTTTGACTTAAATTATCAAGTTAAACAAACTTGATAATTTAAGTTGGATAAACTTAATTGAATTATTTGTTACCAGTTGAAACAATTCATTTAAGTTGGTTCAACTATTCTCTTTATTCAGTGCACCACCCCAAGTACGGTGTCCAGCAAAGGACAAACAACACCAGTAGCTTAAACCCAGAGAACTTACATGGCAGCTGGGTGCCCTATGCTGACATATTTCAGACACTACCCTACAGTTATATATTAAGAAATAAATATATTTAATATAAAAAGAGATTTAATTAATTATTAAACACTCAAATCAAACATTTGTACTGTTAAGTACCCGTATTGATTTGTAGATATCGAGAATTGGTACTGGATGGATTGGTACCGTCCCTAGTGGGAATGATGTGCCCTCTTGACCTCTACATTTATGGATGTTGCACTATAATAGATGTTCATCTCAGACTTGTGAAAATCATTCAGAGAACTGAAGTCTTGATTTTTGTCTTTTTTATTTCTGATAATTAAATTTTGGGAAATTATTTGAACATTTAATATTATCTCGTCTCTGCTTTTTGCAGATGATGTGTTCCTTCTAGCTTCTTCAGGCTCTGACCTTCAGCTCTTGCTGGGGAGGCTCACAGTCACAGCTGAGTGTGAAGTGGCTGGGATGAAGATCAGCACCTCCAGATCTGAGACCATGGTTCTTGACCAAGGGTACATTTCCAACTCCGGGTCAGGAGAGAGGTCCTGCCTCAAGTGGAGGAGTTCAAGTATCTCGGGGTTTTGTTCTCCAGTAGGGGAAGGAGGGAGATCAACAGGAGGATTGGGGCAGCGTCTGCAGTGATGGACGCTGAACTGGTCTGTTGTGGTGAAGAGAGAGCTGAGCCAGAAAGCAAGGCTCTCGATCTACGTTCCAGTCCTCACCTATGGTCATGATGAGCGAACGGTAGAACGAGATCGCGGATACAAGCAGCCAAAATGAGTTTCCTCTGCGGTGACCGGGCTCAGCCTTAGAGATAGGGTGAGAAGCTCAGACATTCAGAAGGGACTTGGAACAGATCCACTGCTCCTCCATATCAAGAGGAGCCAGTTGAGGTGGTTCGGGCATCTGATCAGGATGCCTCCTGGGTGCCTCCCTGGGGAGGTGTTTCAGGCATGCTCTGCTGGCAGGAGCCCCCCAGGTCAACCCAGGACAAGCTGGAGGAAGTGCATCTTTGGGAAACGCCTTGGGGTCCCAGAAGAGGAGCTGGTGAAGGTGGCCAGGGAGAGGACAGTCTGGGATGCCCTACATGGAATGCTGTCCCCCTGACCCGGCCCCAGATAAGCAGAGGAAAATGAAGTGAAGCATAAACCACTGTCAGTCTCAAAACTGCATCAGTAGAGAAGTCCTTTACTGATGCAGTCATGGCATGCACATGTGATGTGTGTCAGTAAATTGATACAATTCTGTTCATTTTCACATCCCTAACCTATACTTGTCCTAGCCACACGTGTTCATTATTCTATCTTTGCAGAACCAGGCCCTACCAGGTTAATTCAAAGCTGACATGTTGGCATCAAGGTGATGCTCTGCACAGGCCTGAACCCCCTCAGCTACAGATACCAGTTCCAGAGTGGATCAGTCCTCAGACAGCTTATTTCCTGTGTTTTGGTACCACCAGCATCCTGACTGATGCCACTGTGACGTTCACGCCATAGCGAGTTGGCAGCACTGGCTAGTGTTAGTAAAGACTGATCAGTGTTAGTTAGTAAAGACTTATTGCTGTTAGTAGAGCAGGTTATAGTCTGACTTTCTGCAGATCCTGTATTACTCTCTACAGTCACAGCCATGTTTCTACAGCGATATGAAATATTTAAAGTTAAGCGCTAGTTGAAGAGCAGCAATTAGAGGCAGGATGCTGACTCTAGAGGTCAGGGAGGGTACGCACTCTGCTATGTGATGAAGACTGCATGATGAAGGCTGTGCAGGGACCTTTTCTCTGGAATCAAACCTCAATCTTTAATTTGAAGACCTGTTAGATGAACCTCATATGGTTTTGGTCTGTGAAGGTTGTTAGCATCAGTTTCAGGTGAAGAATTTATCTTAAGACTTATTATTTATGTGGAAGATTGTATTATTTATTATATATTTATTTAATATTGTCTAGGCTCATGGATTATTTATCCTGATTAATTATTTTGTTAAAAATTCCAAATCAGATAAAAAAAATATTGATTATGGAAAATGCAGTGAATACATGGGTAAAAGAGTGATAGATTTTTTTTAATTGCTTGTTTTTGTTATTTGTGTATTAACCAATGGTCTGCTGGTGTTTTTGACCTGATGGTGAAAATAGAGAAGTATGATTCTTTTAACGCTTTAACTTCAAACATCATGAAAAAAGCAATAAAAATGTTTTGTTTTTTCCATTTGAGGCAATAAAGCCTATAATTGATATAAATTGAGAATATTTTGGGGCGGCGTATAACTCAGTTGGTAGAGTGGCCGTCTAGCTGGGTTACATTGTCNTTTTTTTTTTTTTTAACCCCGTGTCCTGTCCGGCTGTGGAGCAAACAGAATAATGTCTGAGTGCCAAAAACAAGCCCAACAGTGTTGCTGTTTCAGGTGAGAGGTTACAGCCACTGCTATAAAACTCCTCCTGATTTTTGTTTAAATATAACCCCCAAAATCTTTATTAGAATGTTTTTATGGTTGATTGGACACGGAGCCTGAAAGTGAAGGGAAGGGTACAGAAAGAGGGATGGGGGAGAAAGTAAACAGAAAAAGAAGAGAACAAGAGACGTGAAGAGTCCACTTCTAGACCTGTAAATAAAGCACAAACAAACAAGCAAACAAAACAGGGAGAAAAGATACAACAGCAACAAACAGCATATGAATATACAACAGTTGTGATATTCTTCAAATGTATACGTATACACCAGTTCAAGAGAGTTCAGTGTCAACCACAGCCCCAGTCAATGTGTCTGAAAACACCTGAGTCCGTCTTTATGTGAGCACCTTGTGATCACCTGTGTGTGTGTATATATGCGTGCTTGTTTATGTAAGGTTTCTCTATTGAAACATTCAATAATAAGTTCGAGGAGCCACAGACCCGCCCCCAAGGCCCACGGAGGACGTGGAGGAGGTCCAGGCCCCAGACGTCCAGAGGCCACCCAGGGCACGGACACCCCAGGGAGACCGCCGTCAGGGCAGTCGCTAAACTCTCCCCCAGAGGGCGCAGAGGCTCACCCCACGTGGGCCCCCCGGCAGTCGCCGCGCTAGAGCCCCCGGGGGGTCGCGGCTAGGAGCTCACAGGCACCGCCTGCAGCCGGCCATCCAGGGTAGATCTAGCCGGAACCAGAGACCCGAGACCCAGGAGCGAACCAGCCCCAGCAGAGGCCCGACCACCCCCGGGGGCCCAGATCCCACCAGGCCGCCACAGGAAGAAGAGCAGGCAGACGCCCCCAGCACCCAGCCCCAGACCCCGAGACACCCCAATACGCCAGCGGAGAAAGGCACCACCAATGCCGAGGCGCAGCCAGGGAGGATAGTCTCTGCCGAGGAGGGCCTAGCATGTCACAGAGAGAGGGGGGGG
>SSNR01000053.1:712361-759536 GCA_006937965.1 Callopanchax toddi | reverse complement strand
GACACGCAATAGACGCTGTACACCCACTCTCGCTCCCCATGCACACTCTATGTTCAGGACCAGGGACCAGCGCCCTAAGGGTGAAGCCGGCCCTGAGATCCTGAAGATGGTCCCTCCCTTACTGAAGTGGGGATAAGCAGACCACCGCGCACCCCGCCGCAGCCGAGCAGCCCCCCCACCGCAGACCCCGACCAGACGGCCCGCTCCACTCCAGGCCCCAGGCAGCAAGCAGAGAACAGGGGTGTGTGAAGACCCCAAGTCTCCCCCCACCTGCTCCAATGTGGTGTTGATGCGTGTTGTAGTAAGATGCTTTTAAAAAGAGTGGGGGGCGGCCCGCCATCCCCCGCCCTGGATCCTAAGTGTCTAAATGCGTGGAGATGGGTAATGACACCGGAGGAGAGGTTAGCCGGCTAGACCTCCCTCCCCCCGGGTATTACTGGGTGTAATTTCTCCAAAGACCCTAGATGCATAATGTAAGAATGTCTGTGGTGGAAGTGTTTAAATTGTGCAATAAAATTGGGCCACAGGCTGCCACAGGACTGCAGAGATGGTGTTCCACACCCATGACGTACCCGTGACCCAAAGCCCTGTGTGTGTGGTGACGTGACGGAGCAGAGGGAGGGAAAAATCCGGGGATGGGGAGGCAAGACTGGGGGGACAAGCCCTCCCAGGGGGCCAGCTCCCCCGCTGGCCCCAGTAAGCACCCCCGTTCCGCAAAACCACCCAGGGCAGGGAGATCGCCGGCCCACCCATCCAGGTCCACGGCAGGAGCCCCACACAGCGCCACGGAGCCCACGGGGTCCCCCACCCCCACCCCAGCAGGGTAACTATACCTCCCTCAATCACGCACATAGTAACTACAAACTTACATAGGACATAGACATCCAGGCAAAGCCCCCCCCCCCCAGACCCAAGACTCCTCCCCCCCAGCGCAGATGGAACCAGCCCCACATGGCTAGGTGGTACCAAGGCCCACCAGCAAACTAAAGGCCCCAGAGCCAGGGCCAGGCACTGGGACAGACACCAGCCCCCCCGCCAGCAACACGCCAAGCAGAACCCGAGCCCCCAGGACCACCCCAGGCCCCAGCCAGAGACGGTCCGCCCCAGAACCCTAGCCCCCAGACCCCCAGACCCCCCCGGAATGACCCAGCCACCCAGCAGCTACCTGCAGCCACCGCCGCAGAGCACCCCAGATCCCAGACGCGGCCGCCAGAGGGACAGCTGGGTTACATTGTCATTGTGTTCTTGGAGACACTTCACCCACCTTGTCTACTGGTGGTGGTCAGAGGGACTTGGAGGGCGCTGGTGCATGGCATCCCCACCTCTGTCAGTGTGCTCCAGAGCAGCTGAGTCTACAATGCAGTTTATCACCGCCAATGTTTGAATGTGTGGGTGAATGACTTGTGTTGTACAGCATTTGGGGAGTATAAAAACACTCTAGGAGGCGCTCTATAAATACAGGCCATTTACCATAATTTTAAATGCTAATATTAAAAGGTAATATTGTAAAATAACCTTTTTATGAAGTGACCTGGGGTAGTGTAGGACCCAAACACAGGAGGACGGAGGCAGGAACAGGTGAGGTAAACACAAAACAGCTTTACAGCTGGCTGGACTCAGAAGACAGGACACATGAGGCTGGGGATGCAATACAAGGAACCGACAGGGAGTGACTGAACTAAACAGCATATATAAGGAGGGAGCTAATTAAGGAGACAAGACACACCTGGAGGGGATTAGTGCAGGACACAGGAGGAGGAACACAACCACGAATTGGACACAAGGGGGCAGAACATGACAGTAAAATGATATTTTGGTCATTTTGAAATGCCAGGAGTCAGGAGTTGAACTTGATCCAATGTGACAGATTTAATAAAGCTGTGATGTGGCAACACAAGAGCTTGATTGATAAGTAGAGGTCAGAATCACGCAGTGCAGGAGGCCGCCTCACATTTGGCTAAAGAACTTTGAAGAAGAAAGACAAACTTCATGAACTTTATCAGAAGTTTCTAAGGCTAATGCCCTTCCTCAGTGGCTTATTTGGCATCATCCCTCTCATTCAATCGCATCCTGTCTCCTGTCCTCAGAGGCTGGCCTATGGAGGTTGCTCCCACTGCTCTGCACTGAGGAGGTCTCTACCAGCAATGGTTTGCTTCTGCTGAACCTGGCTTATCCTCTCTGTTCTCCATGCACTTTCCCTTTATTCTTGTGAATGCACTCAGGTAAAAAACACTCTGATGTGTCATTTATCTTCACAGTTAGCCTTTATGTACCACATTTTCCACAAGAAAACCAAAAGACTGTTATATTTCCCACACATTCTCTCAGTCATTTCTCTACAGTAAGGACCACACCCACTAGTGACATCACTCAAAGTGGGCGGAGGAACAGGAAGTAGCCCTCTGACCAAAGTAATCCTTGTGGCTAGTCAGATTGGGAGAGACCCTGCTGCAGATCAGAGACAAACTAGCGGTTTGGTTTCTGGTATTTATAACACCTCATAGTGATAGGTTAGAATGCTTTATCACCTGTTGTTGATTCAACCAAATGTCCTGATTACTGTCTGTGCAGCAGCATCAACACCATAAACCTAACAGATGTTTTTTGTATTTATATATTTTATAAATGCAATTTACAACAGGTGTCTGTTATTTAGAGCTTGTTAGTGTGAGGAAGGGAAGTGACCAAAAACATATAAAGATGTTTCACTAGGAGCTCAGCTGGTGTGCTGATGTATTTTTCATCATGTTATGGAAGATATTTCTGATCCTGAACCCACTCCACATTTAGGTGGGAGTTTCTTCTTTTTCCACAAGCTTTAAAAATTATTTAATTACCTACAAATAAAAACATTAAAGTTTATCCTCTGTTTTTTGTAAATTTTGGTACGACTACTAGAGGCTATATTTACTAGTGGTAGCATGGATTAGGAAAGGAAAGGTTCAGGAAAGGTTTGTTGGTTTTCAGTGGGCAGCAATAAAAACTGAGGGATTGAAAATCATGAACACAGAATCTGTATGATGCTGTCATGAAGTCAAAAGTGAGTTTTTATGTAATGTTGATGCAATCCCTGCCCTTTTTGCCATGAATTATTCAAACTTTTTTTGCTGCTTTTCTGCCACTGCGGCAACTGATCTAAGACCAGCAGAGCCACACGAATACACTCTCCATTCAAACCTGACCTGCAGCAACAAAAGAAGGACCCAGACATGTAAATTATTGATTAAACATCACCCGTTCTAATGCTATAACTAACACCAGATAACAGTAACTGGCATGTTATGAAAAATACATTCAGATATTTATTTCACACATAAACTTATCCTTAACATGATGAAAGTGTCATTTTATTTAAGCAGGCAGATAAATTATACATCTGCTTCAGTGAACGGTGTTTGTGTATGAGGGAACGGAATCTAATGGGCCTCATCTGAGACCTCCAGTACTGCTGCAGCCTCATCAGAGACCTCCAGTACCATGTCAGGCCTATCAGAGACCTCCAGTACCATGTCAGCTCCATCAGAGACAACCAGTACTGCTGCAGTCCAATCAGAGACCCTCAGTGCAGCTGAAAACCCATCTAAGACCTCCAGTACTATGTCAGCCCCATCAGAGACCTCCAGTACTGCTGCAACCTGGTCAGAGACCTCCAGTGAAGCTGAAGACCCATCAGAGACCTCCAGTACTGCTGCAGCTTAATCTAAGACCTCCAGTATTGCGGCAGCCCCATTGGAGACCTCCAGTACCACTACAGACCAGAGACCTCCAGTACCGCTGAAGACTCATCCAAGACCATTAGTGTTCTTTACAATCATCTTTTCAATGAAATTTTCACAAATCCTGCATTCATAGTCCTTAAAAACTCAAGGAGGATATCATCCTGGGTTTTGTCAGATGCATTCATAATCCAAAACTTATCTCAAAGTTTAGTAAATTAACTTTGCTGACGCAAATACAGGAAAAAAGAAGATCCTTGACTGATTGGAAGGTCTGATGGGAAAATGTCACCCAGTATGTGTGGCAGGCTCACATTTCTCCACAGAACCCAGAGAAACCAACCGCCCTAAAACAGCTTCTAGTGAGGGCATGGCTCCTCCTTTCTCCACTTGCATCACCATAGGTCAGGTTGTTATTCTTTGCTAAGGACTGCTCCTGGTAAATCTTCTTTTCCTCTCTGCCACGTCGACACATCTCTCACCCCAACAGCTCTGTCCTGTTCTGTTCCTGATTCATTTTAAACTTAACCTTAGCTGCCAACAATGGGGTTTTTCTATCATAATGTTTAAAAAATGTCCATTAATTATTTTAAAATCTGAAATGAACCATTTAGTAAGTATATTTACTAATTTAAACACACGATCAGATGTTTTAGAAGTAGACATTTTGTCCTAAAACAGCCTCAAGAATCTATAAATCCATATTTATTCTTTACTCATCAGTTAATCAAACATTCCTAATCTGACTGCTACACAGCTAATCTGGTTCCCTGAAGGAGGAGTATCCCACTTCACAGGATTACTACAGTAAAAATCAGTACATTAATTAATGTGAAAATTGAAGGTGAGTTATAATTAATGATGCTGATGTCACAGAAGGCAAATAGCCTGAAGTTTATTTCAATAAACTCTGATATTAACTGGAGAAAGTCAAGGCTATTAGTTAAACCCTGGAAGAGGAAAAAAAACATGAATGGAAACAAAAGCACTCTTTGTTTACATAAAGACATTAGATCCCCCAACAGACCCCGACTCAGAGTCATGATTTAATCCAGCCTAAGACCTTAATTGGAAAGGAAAGTGGACTCGGCAGGGAGAGCTATTACTTTGTTGAATCAAACGTGACCTTTGACCTCTTGGCCAGCTGGCCATACACACACACATATTCACATACACACACACATATTCACATACACACACACAAACAGAGCAGTAACGCAGTAGACTGACATCATGCTAATAAGTCTTTCTGGGCTAATGTTTTTACCAACTCTTTCGGGTCAGCTCATTATTTTTATCATTTAAATGAGGAGCACAGATCAAAGGAAATGAAACTGTATGAGCTCAGCGAGCAAGCAGGACAAAATGCCTCTAAGCTGATTTACTGGTTAGATTTACAAATCACCCTCAGGACCACATGGGATGTCTTGGTCTGAGATCACATTCTCACAGAAACATGATGGTTTTCGAAAAACTTGTAGACTTTTGTTATAGTCTTGAAACTCTTCACAGTCACAGAGTCAGTGTGAGGCTAGTCTATGGGATATTTAGCTTGAAGCCTGGGTACTAAATAGTTTACAGCTTTTAATTATTATCTTCTGTTTCATAGAAGCATGAAGGGTCTGGTGCTTTGTGGATCAGGTTGTACACAAAGTGGGAGCTCTGGGGATCCAATCCCTCAGTGGCAGCACATTATTTTTTTTGTAGGCACTACGGGAGCTTGGTTAGTTATTGAGGGTGCTATGAAGGAGGTGGTCATGTTTCCTACTGTGTTTCCACCATGGCAACATCTGCAAAAACAACATACATCATCACAACCACACCTTAAAGATAATTATGTGCAACGGGGGTGCAATAACTAATCCAGGGGGAGCTATAGCACTCCCTAGGCCCCCCCTGGTGGCACCACTAGATCCCCAACATGAAAACTGTCAATTGGGACATTCCAGCAATTTATAGAAATTGTATTTCAACATGTAAAATCCCATAGATAATGATTGAATCAATGTAAAAACATCAGATTTAGGGGAAAATAAAACAACTTAACTTCTTTTTACAAATTTTCTCATGGCCTGACAAAAAGGTTTTAGCATCCAGGGTCTAAATCTGTTTATCCCAATAACCCATCACCACTGTGTCAGATACAGAACGACATGTAATGTATTCTGAAAACACACCAGTGCTGGATCTAGGACCAAAACAAAATGCTTTACAGAGCTGGCCTGGGGCTGATGGCGGACTCAGAATCCAGCCTCACATTGGACTGGGATTGTCAGTGACTCGTTGGAGACAAAAGATGTTCATTGCTGGTTAGAAGAATCACACTGTTTGTTACGTCTGACTCTTTAAGGAGTTCTTTTATATTCAGTGAGGATAAAAGTGCTGGTATTTATAACATCAGCTAGTTAGCAAATGTTTGACATAATCTTATGAAAATATTCTTGCTTCAGCAAAAAGGTGCATTAATATTTCCTGATATGTCGGCTTCATATCTTCACCCATATTTTGTGTGAGATCAAATTTACTATAGAAGCTTCAAAACTTAAAGTTAACTTAAAACGTTAAGTTTGACGTTTGACTAAAGTTTAACTTTAACTCAAAAGTTACATAGTGTGCATTTAACAGGTAAACATGTGCTTTTAACAGGTAAACATGCGCAAATAATACAATTATAGCAATGAATGAGATTGTTTAAAAGTTCATGTTAATGAAAGGAAAGTTGGCTGTTTATCCCTCTGTTTATTTTGTTGTTGTTTTGGCTCCCCTGGTGTCCGTTTTAAATCACTGCCGTAAAAACATTAGCACCATTGTTTTTGCACAGAAACACCTAAATCTAACTGTTGAAATGTCTCATCAGCCTTTATAACTTTCTACATGAGCAGTTATTTACTCCTTCAAAGAAATCAGCTGTGTTCAAGCAGGGAGGGATCGAAAAAAAGCAGGAATCATGAGCTAAAGACAGTCCAGCGCTAGCATAACAGCTAGCCACCTTGGGTTAGCCTAACCCTCGCGAGATAACGTAGCTTTGTGAGACTTCAGGGCACTGGACCAGAGACTGAAAGCTTGTTCAATGGTGGTATTCTGGATCTATGCACCAGATGGCTGAGTGACTTTTCATTAACCCTGTAAGGGTCATATTAGCTCGTACATACTGGCGCAAGGAAAAGATTTAAAAAATATGAAAAAGTTATAAAGTATTCTTTTAAATGTTAGTTTTATATGTTTAGAATAAGTAGGCTAGCAGCTAAGCTAACTTTCACAGTTGTTCTGGAACTTGAACGATAGTGCTGCTATAATTGTTTGTGTGCTTGAAGAAGTGTGCTGTAATTGAACTAATTGTTATTAGAGTTGAGCTAAAATGTGATGTTTATGTAGACAGTTAAATATGTTAGCCAGTGCTGTTTTGGCTGTTGCAGTGAGAAGAAGCTCATTGTCTTGTCGTCTGTGTTAACAGTGTAACAGCCAAGATGGAATAAACCCACAAATCCACACCCTGACTCTTTTTTAGTGTGCAACATGAGGACCAAGTCAGAACCCAGCTCCTGGTGCTGATGAGGACTGAGACCTGAGGCGGACGCTGCAGCTGTAGGACGGCAGGTGGCGCCGCTGCGCCGTCCTGTGGATCCGCTTTGGCACGGAGACGCGTCCACGTTGTTTCCCCCCCTCTCTCTCTTTCTCTCCCTCCCTCCCTCTCTCCCTCTCTAACAGTGTACTCCTATCTGTCTCCCACAAGCATCAGCAGCCTTCCCATCAGTGCTCCGTCAAACCGGCGCAAAGCATGGCTCCTCTGCGCCCCGAAGGAGCGGCGTCCGCCGCAAAGCTCTGCGTGTTTCTGCTGGCCGCCTCTGCCTGGATACCGGGACCTGCGGTCGGTGACAACCGGGCTCTAAACCGGCGTGGCGGCGGGGAGGATCGTGACACGGAAGGTTTGGGTGAGGAAGCTTCCCCCCGCCTGAGGAGAGCTGCGTCCTGGGATAAACAGATGTCCCTCCTCAGCAGCTCGTTCGTCCTGAAGGGGGATGCGACCCACAACCAGGCGATGGTCCACTGGACGGGAGAGAACAGCAGCGTGAGTACCCCCTCCTCCTCCACCCTCCGCCTCTGTCACCAAGTTATTGTTGTGTCTGATTGTCGGACTGCGCTGCGCTTTACGCATCCAGGTGGTCCACCTGCGCGCCCGCTGGCTCTCAGATCCACAGAGCATCTTCCTATTGTCCCTTAACGGACCAATCAGAGGATCCAGTGCAGGAAGATCAGACTTTTTACTGTGGAAATATAAACATGAGACTAGTTCTGGTCGGATCTCTGGATCCGCTTGAACCAATGTGGTCCAGAACATCCTAAACCAGTGGTCCTCTACTGGTCTGGAGACCAGGAGGAGTCGCCAGTGGTTTGGGAGCCATCATCCCCTCTCAACCCTTTACAGGACACTCACTGAAATACTGGAAAATGAAAACAAACAAACAATAGAGTTATTAGAGGAGATGATGAGTATTTCTTTGCTTTTGTAACATTTTTCTATTTTCACCTTGAGAATCAAGTAGAATAAGTGATTATATCTAGTCCCTGTGAATTCAGCTTTTCTACTTTTTAATTTTGTCTATGAGGTCCCACTCATCCTAAATAACTAGAGGAAATAAAGATTTCACAGGAAAAACAGAAAGCCTGGGCCTCAGGAGGATAAACAGGTTCTAATGGAGCTGTTTGGAGCTTAAAGTCAGTTTAGCTTTTTAAAAGTAAACTCCATTAATGTTTATAGGTCCTAAAAGAAATTATAAATATAAAACAGACAGATGTGCTCCCATCTGGATGAACGGTAGCAGCAGAAATCAGATGTTTACCTTTAAATGTTCACCCCCCCCAAAAAATAACAATATAACCATGATTTAATTTGACCTAATCAAGAGAATGAAAATTATATTTTAATATAGTAAAAAGGCAAAGCAGTAAAGCTGTACTTTCTATAAAAACATCAACACATTTTTTTTTAACTTTATGGTTGTTTTTTGATTAAAGTGCCTGTGACTCCTTATTTAAATCACTTTACATTAAACAGGTGTAATCTTTGATGCCTCTAGATTAGCGTTGCACCATTATAACTCAAAATACGCTGTAATTATTTCCTAACGAGCAACTCAGAGATCAGAAGAATGCGCCGCCTACCGGTTCTGCTGGGTTTCTCCTTATTTGGCAGCCTGACACTTCTGCTGCAGCAGGGGGCAGTGTCATCGCGTGAAAGAGAAACGAAACTGAAACTAAACACTACACGGTCTATGGGCAATGGCGGCGGCACTGCCTCGCTCCAGTTGTCGTGAACGTGCATGTGGGAGGAGAATTGACCATATAAGCAAGTCCGGATCACTATGACCTCATAGCGGGCTGGAGTGAAAAAAACTGTTTGAAACCTGGGTCTGAAATCTTGAAGAGCTTCTCACTGGCTGTACTAGGAGACCGATGGACGCCGTTTTTTGCTCTTTCTGGCAGGTTTAAGGTGAGAACTCAATGTTGCAACATGATAGATAAGTCAGAAAACATGGAAACCGATGTCATGGGCACTTTAAGTTTTAATAAAATATCAGGAGTGAAACGTTTTCTAACAAGACCAGAATGTTGAAGGGTTAAAATGTTATTGTGTGTCGCTTGGGATGCTAAACAGAAGCACTCTTTGTGCATGTGTGTGTGTGGTGGTGTTTGGTGGGGACATCCCTCCAGTCACAGTGGGTTTGTGTGTCGATGCAACACGTTGCTGTTTCAGGCTCTTCTGGTGTGATGCTGCAGATTAGATCAGGGCTTCTATGACCGACTAAACCATGTGCAGATGTCCTATTAAAGCAGGCGTGTCCAAACAGCGGTCAGGGGGCCACTTGTGGCCCTCTGAGGGGGTTTGTGAGGTCCTTGACTGCATTTCAAGAGTCAGATTTGAGTCCTCCAGCAGGCTGTTGATGCAGAGACATTTTTATGTTCAGATTTCTGCTAAAATGAGGCAGAACAACAAAATATTACAGGAAAATTCAAGTCTTTAAAAAGCAAAACAGATTAAGTCAAAGCGCTCATTTATTGATATTTTCAACTTAGGGTCAATGAAAAGACAAAACTTTGTATGGGTAAATAAGTAATTTAAACGTAAATAAGTTAATTCAGATATTAATTATTCCTTTTAAATAAATGATCAGAGTGAACCAAACTATATACCAGTTTGTTGAATACTGAAGTGGAACTTTGTCAGTTTCTTTTATTTTCATTAACAAATTATTTTATGGCACAAAAGTCAAACAGAATTTTTAGAAAAAGAGAACTAATGATATAAATTGGTGCTCTTACAATAATATACTGATAATCTATATAGTACATTATATAATATTATAGTACAATATATAATATTATAGTACAATATATAGTCCAAAGTTTTTGTCTTTTATTTTTTCTTTTAATTAAATCTCCTGGCAAATAAAACAACAAACTCACTGATTTTTGCTAAAAAGCAGACTAGTGAGAGCACCAATCATAAAACTTGACAAAATAATAGAATCAAATTTATTTTCAAGACCAAGAAACTAGAAGACAGTTGACCAAATCCAGTTTTTTCTTTTGTCAGACGTATGAGAATCTTTTAATATCTGATCTTTTACAGATCCTTTTGTACAGAAATCAAATCAAATCTATAATACTTTATTAATCCCAGAAGGAAAGAAGGAAATTGGATGCTTAAGTAACTAATTTAAGTTTCTACAAAAATATATAGATGTTAGTTCAGTATCTGGTCTGCAGAGATGATCTGCCACAGCAGCAGGTCCTGGATTACACCATCTGTTGTTGACCAGCACTGCTAATTCACCTCCTTTGCTTTTTCTGCTCCTCTTCTAATCTCTGCCTGCTTGAGAGATGATGGAGTCGGGATCTGATCCTGCATCTTCATTAATGTACAATGTATTTTTGAACAATACAAAAAACAAAAAATATCACTAAACTAAAGAAAAATTCATCTTGTGGTCCTCATCTTGATAAATGTGGACACCCCTGTATTAAAGGGTTAATACTGGCAGATAGACGTTAAAGTTTGAGTTCCTTCTGCCACTACACTCCTTCACGCTCTAGTGTTATAATGACATGGTGTTGATCCTACAGCCTGTGATCACACACTGACAAGCGGCAGCGTGAGCTGAGTGGCTCGCTGTAACTTTCACTTTCACTTCTTGTTGTGGGGTGCTGCGATGGAGCGCTCATACGGCAGCAGGAGCTTAGTGAAAAATTATACCAGTAGAGAAGCTGGTGAATACCAGTAGCTGGGGGTTAGGGCTACCACAAATGATTATTTTTGTGATTAGTCGACTAATCGGATCATGCCTATAGTGGACATAAAACGTACAGCTAGCACCAGCATACAGCTGGTGCTACCTAACCCTAACCCTGTTTTCTTATATAACTATCATTAGCTTACAGCTAGAAGTGTTTAAGGTCTGTGCCAACTAAAAATAAAGACAAGACTTTTTTATTTATAGCATAAAGTGCAACATTCCTGTAAGTGTTCAGAACTTCTATTTGCTTCATGGAGCTGCTGTAGTCGAAACACGGAGGTTTGCTCTGTGGAGCTGCCGCGCAGCACATGTGCGTCAAAGACAGAAAGGCAGACAAGACAGTGACTGTTTGAGAGAAAGACATAGCTTCAAAAAAATTAACAATGAGTCGACTAATAAATTTGTTGCCAACACTAAGCGTGACTTATCGATCAGCCCTACTGGGGGTTTGGAAAATTAGCAGCGTAGAACATGAGAAACTGTAAATGAGGTGAGACTTAGACACACTGCCATAAAACAGAAGTATCCTACCAAAATAAAAGCAGGGAGAGGAGATCTCCTATCTAAGGTTTATGGGGAGATGGATCAGGTGAGTCTGTTAAATCTTGGATCATCGGTTCCTCTCTGGGTTCTCCCTGCTCACTGATAAATGATCCACATTTAAACAAACACACAACATTCCCATCAAAATGACTCCGATGTTCTCCCAGTAGTTCTCAGGTTTGTCTAAGTGACGTCTGGTGAGAATTTCATGCCAACAGAACTTTTAGAAGTAGATTTACTTGTTTAATACTTATTTTACTTGCTGTAGATGCTATTCAGCTTGATTCTAAGCTCAAGTTTCTAAAAGTTGTCTAAACAACTTGACTGTTAAAGACGTGGTGAAACTCACTAATAACTGGTGGGCCTTTAATACGCTGGCATTTAGGAGTGAGCATTCAGTAATAAAGAACTGACATTCTCTCACTGGACTCCAGGCTGTCTTGTGTTGAACCTCCTCATCTCCTTCTCTTTTTTTAATCGAGGCGATGATTCCTCAGGGATCCTTGTGCTCAGGCGCCGCTCGCTGCCGCAACTCCAAGCTTGACTTATCCTCAATTAACTTAGTGTGGGTTTGTACGCTGAAAGGTCGACGAGACTGAGTTCATCCCAGCCTAATAAACACAGAAAAATGGGGCCGGTCAATTTCCCCCGCGGCTGACATTTATGAGCGGTGTGCAGATTGATGGGAGGTAGAGATGAATCTCCACCTCCCTTCCTGTTTCATTATGTCATTTCTGGATCTTTGAGGTTCTAAATGTATATCTCTGATGAAAGGGTCAACGGCTCGCAGGGCTTGGGTTGTCACATCGGTCTTGATAATGTTCCGTAAGACGTATAGAACTTCCACCTTGTAGACTTTTTAATAGTAAAAGTTGTGTTGTTGAAAACAAATCCACTTGGGCTTTTCTGCATCCCTGTGGCAGGGACATTCACTTTCCTTTGATTGGTCTGCTGACAGATGATGGAGCTTTTCCTCAGGCTGCCTCCACAGGTTTATTTGAAGAGTGGAGAGCTTGTGCCTGTGTGTGCACAAGAGGCGAGAACATGAAGAGGGACATGTCGGGGTGGGTTACACATTCATGTTATACACCATAAAAATTTAACTTAAAAGGGCCTGTAATCTATTGGACCGGTTTTAGGATCGTCTACTGGAGCTAATAGAGGAACGTTGACAACTCAACTGATGTGTTTGTCATTAAAACTGAATCCTCTGCAGTCAGGAGTCTCTACAGTGAGACAGGAGTTCTCTATTTAGGAGAGAGAGAGAGACACACTTCTTAAATTCTTAAAATCCCACACTGTTTTTATTATTCGCCCCACTCAGTGGATTCATGTTTTCCTGATTCTGTTGCAGTTCTGTCATCAGAAAACTCCTCCTTAAATCCTAACTGTAGCAAATGCATGAAGGTCTGACTGACAGTAACAACCAGAGACCTTTATGAGGTTAGAAACACGTGCACAGACGGAGGATTGGAGGGCATCTTGCAGGAGAAGCTCTCTGAGTGAGGAGAGCCTCCACTAGAGGAAAGTTTCTCTTTGTGTCGGTCTCTGAGTCGTTGACTAGCCTCGGGGAACCCTGAGCTGAGCTCATCCTCTATTTCTATCTCCTCTGTGGTGACACACACACACACACACACACACACACACACACACACACACACACACACACACACACACCATCATCCTGTGTGTGTGATGTATGCATTTGGAGACTGCCCACGGCATATAATGGTGTTTCTGTTTTACGTGGATCGATTGTTTAGTAGAGTCAGATCAGAATTTGGCAGTAGCCACACCTGTTCTGTTCCTAAAAAGAAAAAAATCAGCGTGTTTTGCAGATCCCTGGTGGGCCGTCTCACAGTGGCCTCAGTGATTAATGAGGACCAATAGGGGCGCTGACAGTCCAAACCCTCAGCCTCCCCCACTGGGGAATTTTGAATCAGTTCTGCCACTTCCTGGTTTAAGAGCCCTCCTGGGTGGAAACAGGCTAAAGAAAAGAGAGTCTGTTTAAAACCATAGATCTTTATGTTCAGGCGTTCATACATTAAAGTAATCAGGAGCCCAGGATGGATTAGAAGTGATGAAATCATCGCCCCTCATCGCCACCAGGTGCTTTTATTATTAACCACTTTGGGCTGTTTTTTTCTCAAAATTCACCTGAAAATATTGACAGTTGTGTTTTTTACTTTTTATAAAAATTATAGTTTCTTATTCAGACTTTTTTTCTATCAAAGGTCAGACTACGTTAAACTGTGGTTAATACAAAACTGTCATGTCATTGTCTTTTAAGTACAATACCCCTCTATCCTTCACACACACACGCCACCTTTATGCTGCAATCATGGTTTTATCCAGCTGAGTCCAGAGATTATCCACCAGCATTCAATCTAAACAGGACATTTGTTGAATTTAAATGATAAAGATTCATGTTAGAATAAGACACGCGCCCTTATTTGCATGCTGAATCACGGCTCACGCAGGTGTATACACACACGTAAGCTGCGTGCTTTTTTGTCACACATACACACATGTGCCTTCACACACACACATCTTGACTCAATATGAAAGGCATTTGTTCACGCTTCACGTACTGAACAGACAGTCCGCTCGGCCCCTGGTTGTTCTGTGGAAGGAAACTGTTAGCACATGTGAAAAAGAGCTTTTCTTGTCATTTATATCTTGCATGACCTCGTTCATCCTGTTAAGAGCAACTCTCCAAAGCTCAAGCTGTAAATCATACACACTGGCTCCACTCTCTCTGAAATGACAAAGTGCAGCACCACCACAATGAGCTCGCCAACACACATCGCCATCAGGATACATCGAAGCGCGGCTTGTCAGGACGCCTTTCCAACATTCTCCAATTGCTTCTGGCTTCCTGTCCTGGATGACTGACTGTCTTTCACTAGGGCTTGAAAAATATATCGCTGTAAGGTGTATGTCGCATCATTAATTTTTTTGTTAACCTGTCCTGTTCTGACGGTTTAGGCAGATAGAATGGTGGATCTGAGTGACGATTCACTGTATGACAGGAGATACTCCTCCTGTTGTGTGGTAAAATTTTAATTTGTGGCGCAATTTATATAAAATATTAATAAATTAAATTTAAAAAAGTGTTACTTGACTCATAAACTTTAAACAGAAAACTCAACATGAGTGAAGACCTGCTTCATTCTCAGTAATTATCCAACAAATCACAAACAGACATGATTATACAAACACATGAACCCAAAATACAAACTGCAAATATCATCAAATCCAGTGATCCAATCAATTCATCAAATCTAATGATTCTGCTTTATAAAGTTTTTAATTTTAAACCAAATGATTTCTTTTATCTGAAAACAGCAAAGTAAGATAAAATAAAATAAAAAACAGTTTCTTTCAAAGTTAAAGGGACTATAAGGAATTTGGTAAACAATGTACCGTATTTTCCGGAGTTGCTCCGGAGTATACGGCGCACCAGCCCAAAAATGCATAATAAAGAAGAAAAAAACACAAATAAGTTGCACTGGACTTTAAGTCGCATTTTTGGAGGAAATTTTATTTTATAAAATCCAAGACTAAGAATGGGTATTTCACATTATTAACTGTTTTCATAAAACAATGCTGGCAATTTGGCGCGAAGCTGAGCCGGTATCTGGGAGCCCGTCGTTCATAAGGGTTCAGACTGTGACGGTAAAGTTGCGCAATCATGTGCTTTTCACAAAAGATTACTCACTGGCGATATAAAAGGGTTACGGGGGCGGTCTTCGCGCTGTCATCGTGCCGGGTTACAGAGACGTGAGACGGAAGAAAACAGACAGGCTGCTTCTGCTGCTGCTCATAACGCCAGAAGCCCCCGGATCTCCGCTGAATGTTTCCAAATGTGTGACAGCTTTCCGGTGTTTACCAGATTTTTAAATACTTTCCCAGTCGGGGATCAGCTCACCTTTGCTACGTTATTAGCAACACCTCCCTCTGTTGTGATCCTCATTCACAAGTCTGGCGCTGCGGTAATATTACTGCCAAGCATGATGGCTGATTGGTACACAGGCATACAGCGCCATCTAGCAGTTTTAAAGCGGCGTGAAAGTGACTAAAACATGTGAAATTCAGTACTTCGGTGTGTAAGTCGCAGGATTCGCCAAACTATGAAAAAAAGTGCGACTTATAGTCTGGAAAATACGGTAGCTTAAAATTTCTTTTTTTCATGCCTCTTAATAACGTTCTAACACAGTACAGCTATAAATATATTGTGGCGATTAAAAAAAAAACTGAAAGAAATCAATAAAGTGGTTGTCCCGCAGTTCTCTAAAAACCTCATCCAATCACACGTTTCGAACCAAAAGCAACTATTGGACAATCCGGCTGTCTGTCTCGCTGAAGCGCCTCACTTCTGCACTTCTTGGATCCTCCATTAATGCGTGCTGGAGCATTTTTCTGTAGGTGAGTTAAGGACTGAAACGGCCAGCTGTTAGCGCTTCAATTTTAGGAAAAAATAATACCAGAGTCCCCAAAACCCCCCACCTTTTCAGTTAGCAGAAAACAATAAACATTTGGATGTAGAAAGAGGAAAAACCTGGGGGAACGTTTCAACAACTGGTGTTTGGCTCTCTATTGTTACTGTGGCATTGTGCGGTCCCATGTCCGGAGGAGGCATGGCATAAGGATTATACCCGACGGGAGGGGTGGAAACTCTGGGACGTGTTTGTGTAAAATAGCTAGCGATACCTAGCTTGTTTGAAAATTACACAGTGTAGCTTTAAGGAAATCATACTAGGTACGGTTGCCATGGTTTGTCCTTTTACCTATCACCACATTAGACCTCACCCATGAACTTTAATCTTATCCTTAGTTAGCATAGTATACTAGACCGTCAGTTCTGCTCTGCAGACTTTGGTCTAGACACACTTCATTGGAACCTCTGCAGCCCACTGATTGGTCCGATCAGTCTTGTACTGGGTCAATCACAACGCTTAAACAAGTTGGAGGGCGGGATTAGCCGATGACGTCAGACTCTGAATTTAAACAGCATGGCGGCAGTTCGGGAACCGCGTTCGTTTGAAACGACTTTATTATCACTTTGTACGATTTAGATTTGGGCTTTTCTTTAAGACGTGAACAGATAGAGGAACTTAAGTCTTTTATTTTGAAAGATGATTCATTAGCTGCTTTGCCGACGGGACACGGTAAAAGTTTAATCTACCAGCTGGTTCCGGTTGTTGCTAAACGGCTCTAGCGCTATTCAATAGCATGTGAAGACGGTTTGATTGACAACCGTTGATCCCACCCCTATGAATGAGTCGTTTCAGTGAACTGTGGCCAGACTATATATCCACATATGGTTTACCAGGCTAATCCTTAGTTGCTATATCATGTTTTATACAGCATCTGAGGATATTTAGTCTATTATAATGTTTATGAAATGTAACAAGTGATTTAAAAAACCTAGGGCCAAATCAAAAAAATACAAAAATATAAGATATTTGAGGTAACTTGTTTGTGGTTTTACCACACTAAATAGACAACGACACCAGGAATATTTTAGTAAAACATTTAAATCACGTTTTGTTTGAGTGTATGCCTTTATTTAAACAACTGAAGTTGGCACAATAATATTAATGTTAATTCTAGTACTAGCTAGCATCATAGGTCAGTTACTACACATATTCTGAGTGCTAACAGACTGAGAGATCTTTACTTTAACTGTTGGAGTCTAACTTTGCCATGCCTTGCTTTCCTCAGCTTATCCAGAGGGCAGCATCCCAGACCGTCCTCTTTCCTGGCCACCTCGACCAGCTCCTCCGCTGGGATGCCCAGGCGTTCCCTGGCCAGCCTGGAGATGTAATTCCTCCAGGTTGTCCTGGGTCAACCCGGGGGCCTCCTGCCGGCAGGACGTTAAATGTAATGTGTAGTTCTAGTTATCAGTGATGTTCTTGTACAACAAACACCTTGACAGTGCCAACACTTTCTAGTCCAGAACCTTTCGTTGTTTTTAGACAGCAAACTGGAGTCTACTAAGGCTGCTTTGGTGGATTATTTATGTGTAGAGTTTTCACCTAAAGCCGTTTCTCCACTACACATAATCAGGCTCATCTCATTAAACTGTCATCCAAGGCCTTTCTCTTAGTATTGGCTTTAATGTGGGCACAAATGCGCTCCTAATTACTTGGTGGAAGGTAGCAGGTTGTTTTTTCAGTACCGTTGTTGCCTTGCTAGTAAGACCTTGGACGAGTCCACGGAGCTGTGGTGTTCCTGTGGAATTCATAGTTTCATCATGACAGCTGGATAGTGGCTTCCAGGCAGAAAAATCAAAGGGCAGCAAACTACAATATATATTTTTAGAGGTTATTCTTTACTGTTCCGGTTGTTGTGTCTGTGTATGAGAAAGGTGTGAGGAGTTGACCAACTGCAGTTTCCCTCTTCTGTCTTTATGCTGTCCTACATCATAATAGGCTGTCAAGTTGAAACCTCTAAAGCTCCTAACCACTCAGCGTTACCTTGTGTGTAAGTGTGTATCAAAGTAGGGTTTCAAGGAGACATCACCATCTGCTGAGCATCTCAAACACCCACCATCCTTTGCCACAGTGCAAACATATACGTTCAAAAAGCAGTAATTATTTATTTTCTTACAGATTAGTCTCTATTAACATTTAGCCTTTTTTCCCATCCAGCTTTGCTTTTGTTTGATGCCCTCCTCAGCTTCTTTCTTAGTTTGGATGTCATGGTTGAAAGGTTAGGCTCATGTTGCCCTGGCAACCCACTCTGAAATCCTGCTGGGGTCTTCCAGTGGTTTGGTCCCTGATCTGTATTCAGAGCGGCCCCTCGCCTCCTAATTCTTACAGGTCCTGCATATCTTAAATGTAACTCATCCACAAATAAGTGCCAGGCAGAATGAGTTCCTCATAACTCAAACATCTACTTTTTTATTAACAAATGTTATTTCTGGGCTGTAGTGTCATGTGTTGAAACCAGCAGATAGTTAGTTTTTTACCAGAGCAAAGGACAGAATTTACTGTATACTCCTCAGAAGGACTTCCTAGTATTGCTCGATTATGACAAAAATGATAATCACGATTATTTAGATGATATTTATTTACCGTTGATAACAAAAGTAAAAAGTAAAAGTGTGATTGTGTAAAAAAAACTAAAAACTATCAGTTTGTCAGTTTGATCATTTAAAGTTAAACTTTTTCTGACCTGTTTAAACTTTAAACAGTGTTTCTAAGTTTATCTGATCTATTGAACTCCACGAGGTTTTTTCTCATCTCATTTCACAACATCCCATTGTTGTCTATAAATTTCTTGAAGTTTTTAATGCAAATCTTGCCTACATTGTATGACGTATCACCACCAGAAATCATAATACACTATTCCTAATTGAAGCACATGTTATCATGTATAATTTGGGCCTTAAAATTAAACCAAAATTGAGTCAGAATCACAAACAAGGTAGTAATGATGCTTCAGTGCTGATGTATTGTCTCTCTTAAAAAATACACCAATATGTTCATTGGGTCCAGGAAAATGAACCATAACTTGCTTAATAACAAAGATGTGCTTTTTTTCCTTCAGATCAGTGGGTGTGAATATTTCATTTAATCAGCAGCTGAGCTGGAAAGCAAGGCTCTCGATTTACCGGTCGATCTACCTCCCAATCCTCACCTATGGTCATGAGCTTTGGGTAATGACCGAAAGAACGAGATCGCGGATACAAGCGGCCGAAATGAGTTTTCTCTGCAGGGTTGCCGGGCTCAGCCTTAGGGATAGGGTGAGGAGCTCGGACATTCGGGAGAGACTCGGAGTAGAACCGCTGCTCCTTCATGTAGAGAGGAGCCAGCTGAGGTGGTTCAGGCATCTTGTTAGGATGCCCCCTGGACGCCTCCCCAGGGAGGTGTTTCAGGCATGTCCTGCCAGCAGGAGGCCCCCGGGTCGACCAAGGACACGCTGGAGAAAAAATATATCTCTGGTTTGGCCCTGGAGAGCCTTGGGATCCTGCCGGAGGAGCTGGTAGAAGTGGCTGGGGAGAGGACCGTCTGGGACTCCCTAATTGGGATGCTGCCCCCGCGACCCGGACCCGGATAAGCGGAAGAAGACGAGACGAGACTTTTAAGAGAAAAGTAAAACTGGAGTGAAGATATAAAATATCTGTAAAGATGTAATGAATATTTCATTGTTTTTCTTGTAAGATGAATGTCTTTACACCTGCCTACTGGGAGCGATAGGAAAGCTGATCCTATAGAGTGCTGCTTAGAGGTGTGAAATGAGGCCCAGCAGGATTTATCCAATATTTCTCCTACACACTGACATATTTAGACTGTGAAACTAGTTCTTTGGTTCCAGCTCTCCCTTTGTTGTAATCTCAAACCAAACCTTACATAAAAGCCAGGCGTCATGTGTCAAACAGACATCATGTTTTTGGTTGTTAGTGGTTGTTCTGGGGCTCAGACACGTTTTCTGATTGGCTGAGAGAAATACACTCAAAAACACCCTCAAGTACCTTCTAAGATTTCACTTTCCCTGTTTACTCCTTACCATTTTTTGTTTAACTACTCAATAAAATGGCAGATAGATCATGATTTGCAGTCAAAGTTCTAGACTAGCTCCGCACAGGATGGCAGCTCGTTTCAGTAGCGTGTTATGTTACAAGAGATGTTTGTTTGGGGAATTTTTCCTCTTAATTTTTTTAGGTTGAAGGTGCTTCATTTTTTTTTTTGAGTGACTTTTTGTGTCCTGGCTGTGCTGTGTGTGTGTGAGCAGCTAATAGACATCATATGCATGGTGGTGCAGTGGTTAACACTGTTGCCTCACAGCAAGAGGATCACAGGTTCAAATCCCAGCTGTGGCCTTTCTGCATGTTCTCTCCATGCCTGCATGGGTTTTCTCCAGTACTCCTCTGTCAGTGCCCCAGGGTAGTTGTGGCTACAGTTTAGCTCATCACCACCAGTGAGTGAACGTGTGAATGACTGTTGTGTTGTACAACGCTTTGGGGAGTGGAGAACACTCTAGAAGGCGCTCTATAAATACAGGACATTTACAGTACCATTTAATGTGGCAGTGCGCGGTCCCACGTCCAAGGGAGGTGCAGCCTAGGATCATAGCCGACCAGAGGGGAGAGAGTTCTGGGACAGTGTTTGTGTAAAATATTTCACTAAGTTCATTATGTCTCTTTGTCTAATTGTTATTGAGGTTCTTTTTTCAGACATACTGTATGTGGTCAATAAGTAAGTTTATGTTTACCTTGACATGTTTCAACTCATGTCTGCAGTCTTCATCAGAAAAAATAGCTAACTATAAATAACTTGTTTGCAAATTCACTATAGCATCTTTAAAGGATTGTGTTTTGAGATGGAGTTTCTCATACCCTATCTGACACAGTGACCTAAACTCCCAGACAAGTTAAAGAAAAGGAGAGGTGGATGTGAAGGATGAGCAAATTAGGGAAAGAGAGAGAAAGAAGTTTAAATCAGCACATCCACTGATCATAATGGTGAATGAAAGATCTCGATCAAGATGGACGAGCCTTAAGGGTTGACTAGGACCCATTCAGAATATCAGGAATGCAGCATCGTGTGTTTCTCTGAGACGTGGCTGCAGGATCAGATCCCGACTCCAACGTCTCTCTGCCCGGCTTTCAGACGATACCAGCAGACAGAGATTTGAAGAGGAGCAGATAAAACAAAGGGGGTGGATTAGCAGTGCTGGTCAGCAACAGATGGTGGAATCTAGGGGTGTATGAAAAAATCAATGCACTGATATATTACAATATTTTATGTCACAGTATTATATTGTTGTCCTTAAAGCCTCGCCTCCTCCTCGCCTCGCCTTCTTCCGCTTATCCGGGTCCGGGTTGCGGGGGAAGCATTCCAAGTCGGGCAGCCCAGGCCACCTTCTCCCCGGCCAAGTCCACCAGCTCCTCAGCTGGGACGCCCGGGCGTTCCCAGGCCAAACTGAAGATGTATTTCCTCCAGCTTGTCCTGGGTCGACCTGGGGGCCTCCTGCCGGCAGGACATGCCCAGAACACCTCCCGAGGGAGGCGTCCAGGAAGCATCCTTACCAGATGCCCGAACCACCTCAACTGGCTCCTTTCGATATGGAGGAGCAGCGACTCTACTCCGAGTCTCTCCCGGATGTCCGAGCTTCTTACCCTATCCCTAAGGCTGAGCCCGGCCACCCTGCGGAGGAAACTCATTTCAGCCGCTTGTACCCACGATCTTGTTCTTTCAGTCACTACCCAAAGCTCATGACCATAGGTGAGGATTGGGACGTAGACCGACCGGTAAATTGAGAGCCTTGCTTTCTGGCTCAGCTCCCTCTTCACCACAACAGACCGGTTCAGCGTCCGCATCACTGCAGACGCTGCCCCAATCCGCCTGTCGATCTCCCTCCCTCCTGTCCTTAAAGCACAAAATCAATTTCTTATTAACAATTTACAAGCAACAAATCGTGGTGGTTCATTTTGTGTTTCATTTCAACCTCCAACCGCTTGTTTGCTGCAGTCTTTAGTCCTCAGCAGTCCTCCACTTCCACAGAGCATCAAAGATCCTGCGATAATACAACGGCAGAATCAAATACACAGGCAACACAACAAATACCAGAATTACATCAGAAGAAATGACCTTTTCTGTTTTGCTCTGTCAGTTTTTCAACAATTAAATTAATAAATATTGCAATATATCATATTTCTTGATATAATACAGCTGGTGTCCATCTCCCTTTGTCAGGGGGTGAGAGGCGGGGGACATCATAGACAGGTAACCAGTCCATGAGGAAAACTAGACTCATTATTATTGTTATTGTGGTTGCAGAATCATAATCAGGTTTATTTTACCAAGAATATAGAGCATGCAAGGAATCTGACTCTGATCTTACATCTGCTCTTGTACTGATCCAAAATTATATACAAGTATTTCAAGCTTTAAAGGAATAAAGGTTAAACAGAGTATTTCCTTTGTGATATTCTTGGACAGGTAAAATGTGTGTGTTTGTGTGTTAGTTTGATTTACCGAACTAAAGCAGCAAGTTACAGAAAGTGAGAGACGACACAAACAGGCTGACATGGTGGAGCAGGACACCAGTTTCACTCTGCTGTCTCTGTTGTTTAAAACATTTAATGAATCTAAGAAATGTATCCCCAACCCCTTGGTAAGATAGGAATACTTATATAACTTTTACAGAAAAACATTAAAATGTCCAAAGAATTCCTTTAAAGCAGGAATCACAAAACAAACTTCAGTTAATCGTACGAAAACGAGGAGTGACACCCAGACGCCTTCATGACTCTGACAAACGGTAGTTCTTGCACATTATGCTGGAACAGATTAGCCTTTATGAGCATATAACATCCACAGCTGGGAAATAATGTAGATGAACGTCCCTCTTTTTCATTTAAACCTTCTGAAGGGTTTAATTTGAAATCAATACCTTCACCAAAGAACACATGAAGAATGTTGCTTCTTTGTAACCATGCAGAGGAAAGAAAGAGTGTTCAAAATCAAATTAACTTACTGCTAATTAACTCTATTCACTTCAGAGATAGAGTGACCGAGAATGAGCTAGAAGCAGCACGGGGCTGCATGTTTTATGGCCTTCAGAATTAGAAGGGAAAAAAATCATTTGTGGGATGAATGAGGCTCAGAACAAAGATGTCACGGTCTCTCTAAGGAAGGATTAATTAAAGCGATTCAGGAGTTAAAACTGTCGAGACAAACGGTGCCTTTTAAAGGTACAGACACGTTGGATTTATTTAAAGATGGAGGTAAAATCTTGTCAGGTACAGGAAACTGTAAGAAAACTCCATCATTAATTGAAAATCATTTTAAAACTACAAACTTCACAAATACTTTATGATTCCTAGAGGGAGAGTAGATATTTTTGTAACTTACGTTTTTTTAAATAGCCATTATGGGCTTGGTCAGACTTGGGTCTACACACTATTATGGATCTTTACATTGATGACTGTTTCGCTTCATTTGCTCAGCTGCAATCCAAATTTGATCTACCCTTCTCTCTCTTTTTCTGATACTTACAGCTCCCAGCAACTCTTACTGGATGAAGTGGTTAGGAAAATGGATGGATGACGCAAATTTATGACGTTTCTATGAATTCAGTGTTTACTCTATGGGTTTCTGCTTGAAGAGTTAAAAGTTTGTACTGTAATGAAGGTCCGTCTATCCATTCAAACATCTATTGCTTATCCTAAGTTGGGTTGTGGCAGTAAAATGTCCAGGAGGGAAGCCCAGACTTCCTCCTAGCTCCCTGTGGTGGATCCAATGGCGTTTCCAGGCCAGAGAGTTTACACAATCCCTCTGAAGAATTCTGGATTCTCCTGGGAGCTTCCCCTCAGAGGGATGTGCCTAGAAAACGTCCAGAGGGTGGCGACCAGGAGGCATCCTAATCAGATTCCAGATTCACCTCAGCTGACACCTTTCAATGAGGAAAAGCAGCTGATGCTAAGATCTGGTGATCTGGTGCTGAGAAAAAAAATCAGCTGGACGTGTGTGTGTGGGTGTGTGTGTGTGTGTGGGTGCGTGTGTGTGTGCGTGTGTGTGTGTGGGTGCGTGTGTGTGTGGGTGCGTGTGTGTGTGTGTGTGTGTGTGTTCCAGCCCAGTCCACATCCACACCCAGGGCAGGTGCCGTCGGTGTGAGTGGCTCTGTGCGGACCTCTGTCTAGGGGGAGGGGGCGCGTTGCCAAAAACATCTGTAAAGATATGGGTCCAATCTACATGGTGGGGAAACGTGAGTTTAGTGAGTTACACTCGAACAGAGATATGAAACGCCCAGCTGAAAACACATTACTAAAGTCATGTTACCTGATTTATATGATGCATGTTGCCCACAGTGGAGGTGGAGATTCACAAGGAGGTGTTATCGGGATATAAAATGAGCCATATCTGGGTATGAAATCTTGTCCATATCGCCCAGCCCTAGGCAGAAGTTATGACGGCATGTCATTTGTGTTTTTTATTTATCTAAAAGTCATTTCCCCACACTAGGACTCAGCTAGCTGAGAAGTTTAGTGTGAAGGTTTTATATTTTATTTATTTAGTTTACCACATTATGTTTTTCAGGCTGTTGACTTATATTTTGTTTTCCCACATCATTTGATTCTAGTTGGTCTGTTTGACATCAAGTCCTTTATAGAATATGTTACAAATCAGAGCGAGAGAAATCTTTCTGGAGTTGATCTAAGTTTTAGTTTGACCCGTGACCTTTAGGACTCTGTTTACAGTTAAGATTGGATGGAAAAAAAAAAAAACAGATATGTGACTTTTTATTTTATAGTGAATCAACCAGGTGACAGATCCTGTCTGGTTGTAACATGACCTGCTGCTGCTGATCAAAGCTATTGTGTGTTTAAAAAAAAAGACAAAACTAGTATTAGACCTATTTTTTCTGTTGTATCAATCCATGATTTAGATCAAAGACATTTATTAATACTCACATTAGCAAGTACTTAAAAGTAAGTAAAAAAAATTTGAAAAAAATCTGATATTGGTACATCCCTAGACAAAAAGCGTTTGATGCAACTCAGACGATGATGTAAAAGTTAATAAAATAACAGCAGAATTAAAGGCTGTGAATTATATTTGACCCCATGCTCTTATTTTTGGGGACCTTTGGAATCCTCTGGTATTCATGGGCCGATTGGACTCAAGGGTTAAGACACAGACTTTAGTCCAAGCGGTTACTAATCTTTATCCTCAGATGTAATCCATTCCTGTGACCAGAGGTCATTCATGAACACATCTGCAACATGTATTATACGTTTTACACAGAAACAGTTTTCAAATAGACCAAAAAATTCCCTTTAACTCAGCTCTGTCTGCAGTTCAAAGGCTTCTCCGCCAACAAACTTCCAGTAGAAACGATGTGCTTGCTTTCAGTGCCAACCACACCTACACACACACAAGGCGACGAGAAACAGCAAAACAGGAATTACCATGTGTTGGAAGACGTGTTGCTTGCCAGTTATGCATCTTTTCTTTGGAAATACATTGAAAACAAGAAAAGAAATAATCGGGCTGAACGTTGGTGACTCACATTGATGGCAATTAGCGCACCGGTGCATCTGGGGAGGTGTGGTGTTGGAGGCGATGGAGTGTGGGAGGAAACAGGAGGAATAAGATGTTTTTGTAGATCTAAACATCATATTCCTCTGGTGGTTTTCAACAAACGTGCTGTCAGAAGCTGCGGTTGTTTTACATGAAGAACACGAGGCCGCGTTGTGAGATCTGATGCTGGCAACAGTTCCCAGACTCCTACTTCCATCTACCTCGCTCTGCCTCGTTTCCGGTCTCCCTCTGTGTCTCTCGCCCTCTCCGGGTGGTTTACTGTTGCTTGATGTGCGCCTGAGAGAGAGAGAGAGAGAGAGAGAGAGAGAGCAGATAAAGATGCAAAACAGCATCAAATTCAATTACTGTTCTGAGACCTGCCTGCCACAGCCGTGACGTCAGGTGAATTCAGCTTTCGACGAAGTGAAAGGAACCAGAAAAAGACATGACAGTCAGATAAATCAACTTATATGCAAAATGAACTGGTGATCATTTGGTTTTGCCATTTAATCAGTTATTCATCTAAAGTATGGACCTTTTACTTCCTTTCATCTTTATTTACTTTTTATTTTCTTACTTACGGTAATTCTTGGCTGCTTGGTGGCGCAGTTGGTTAGCACTGTTGCCTCGCAGCAAGGAGGTCGTGGGTTCGCGTCCCGGCTCTGCGGCCTCTCTGCGTGGAGTTTGCATGTTCTCCCCATGCATGCGTGGGTTTTCTCCGGGTACTCCGGTTTCCTCCCACAGACCAAAAACATGACTGTCAGGCTAATTGGGCTGGTAAATTGTCCTTAGGTGTGAGTGGGTGTGTGGTTGTTTGTCTCGTTCGTCTCTGTGTGGCCCTGCGATGGACTGGCGACCCGTCCGGGGTGTCCCCCGCCTCTCACCCCTTGGCCGCTGGAGATAGGCACCAGCTCCCCCGCGACCCCCTGTGGAGGAATAAGCGGCTACAGAAAATGGATGGATGGATGGACGGTAATTCTTTTTTTAGGGAGGGGGGTGGTCCTCCCCCTCCTCGGTGTCTGCTCTGTCACCAGGGTGGCTGGGTTCCAGGCTCAGGGATCCTAGCCAAGACAACAGCATAATAGTTTAACCAATTAACCCTTTATGATTTGTAATGATATTTTGTTTGTTTTATTGATTTTATTTGTTTTATCATGTTTGATTCTGTTTTCTGTGAAGCACTTTGTGATTTTTTCTGTGAAAGGTGCTATATAAATAAACTTTACTTACTTACTTACTACTTACTTTATAAGGCAAGTGACCATATATGGTCTAGCTGCAGCCGGTCCAGTATCAGTAACACTGACATGCTCCAGTCAGAGGACTACTTCCTTTTTCTAGAGACTCCTTTCACTTTGAGTGATGTCATCAGGGGGTGTGGTCCTTACTGTAGATAAATAACTGATAGAACACCACTTCAGAATAACCCAGACATCCCTTTAGGTTCATCTCTGGGTCCGCTTAGCACCTGGAAAAGCTACAGGATGTGATGGAGGAGATGGAGCTCCAGGGATAAACCCTCAGGCTGAAAACGGATGGATGGGAAAGACAAGCAATCCCTCTGGAAAGTCCACCACATGCAGAAACACACACACTTCTGCCCTGTGTGTTACACACACCAGATTCCCAGAAAACGAGTTAACTGTATCACAGGAAGAGGTCCAGACAAGGTTCTTGCAAGTGCTTGAAATCCTTGAAAACACTCACATTTGAATGTGTTTCTGTTAGTCCTTTGATCTTTAACAAGGTGCTTGAAACTGTAACTGAAACAGATCGTATCACAGTAAAATTCTGGAGGCAGTAAGGTGAATTAATAGTTTTTAGCACTGTGAGAAAGTTGTTAAAAGAAAATCTGATAACATAACATTTCTGTTCATCCTAATGCAGATTTGAGTGAAAACACAGAGAATACAAGTATTGTATTGTTCTGAATATAAGTTTTTTTTTGCAAACTCATCTGAATGAGTCTGAATACTGCTGTCAGCCAGCTGACACTCGCTCACAACCCTAAATTAGCTGCACACATACAGCAAAGAGTACGGTAACAAAGAGGTCGAGCTCGTACAGCTGCGGGTGTGTTCACACACGCATAGGGCTTCAGTCAGCAGCGGGATCCCCCTCTCTCCTGTTTTACTCAGCATTTCCTTGTTGAGGCGTGAGCTCGTACGGTTGCGGGTACGTTCGCGAGCTTACAGCATTTCAATCAACAGCGGTAGCCATCTGAACCAAGAATCAGCTGTTAGTGCTCATGGTGGGAGACATGACCTAAAATTCCCAGGCCGAATTATGGTCCCAGTCCAACCCTGGCCACAGTAATACTGTACACCGTGGAAGTTTGACAGTATCAGAATTTAAATCCTGCCAAAACCTAGTGAGTATCACCACAGTCAGACAACTACACCCTGTTTCTGGAATCTCCGCCCACTGTGAGTGATGTCACCAGTGGGTGTGGTCCCTACTATAGAACACCACTTCAGACTCAAATATTCTTCTAATTTTACATGAATATTTTGTCAGAAGTATCTTTTCATTCTGGGATGAAGGAGTTTTGTAGATTTGTAGATTTGATGAAAGGTATTGAGATCAGCTGGTTCATATGAGTAGTCATCAGATTTGGTTCACAGAGACTCTGAATTCTATCCAGGATTTCTGAGATTATAAAGGTTGTTGTTGCTAGTCGCTGGCCACACTTTATCATGAGGTTAGTGGATGTGTGGTAGATCACCAGACAACAGCCTACAGAGATTTAGCATCGTCACTCTGGACCTTAGAGCTTTGTAGGTTTATTCACTCTGCACTGGAGCACTGACTGTTATTGTCCTTATTTTGTTTACATTTGATCCTTCTTCTCAAATTTTTTATGAGATGATGAGTTAAAACAATCTTCACACCATGAAAAGTCCACAAGACGCAACATTGTCTGATCTCATCCCTCATTCCTTCTCAAGTGGTGCAGCTGGAGGAGCAAACTTCAGCTGGAAAACTGCACCAGAACATCCTGTCCGCTGCAGCCTCGCTGAGAGGAACAGCTATGTGATCCCTCCAGACCGTGGCTCGGCCCGGCTGTTTGTTTCTGCAGTGGGACCTTTTTTGGGGACTAGGAAGGAGAGCTGGGGAGGGTGAGTGAGGTGGCACTGTGAACACAGGCAGTGCATCACTCAGTTGCTAATTCACATCAAACCACTTCTGACCTTAAAGAGCAAGTTGCAGGTTAAAGACCCCCTTATACAAATGTTTAGAGAAATATAATATAAACTTTTTCTGAATAAAAATGTACACAAATATAAAACTTATTTAGAGGTTTGGAGTCATTTTTGTGAGGTATTTCCATTTTCTCCCAAAACTGGGAATGACATAGGGGAAGGGGAGTGATGTAGCTGCAGGAGGGGAGTGGCCTTCTTATCTCAAGATAAAAATATTGATTTTGATGCCGGCTGTGACACAAATACATCTTTAAATGTTTACAGTTACTTAATAAATAAAGTTGGTAATTAGCAGAGGACATGATGGAGAAAATACATTTTCAGTCTGGCCCGGGAACGCCTTGGGGTCTTGACGGAGGAGCTGTGACCGAGGAGGAAGGTCTGAAGCTCTGGAATGCTCTGGAATGCATTAGACACTGACTCGATTAAACAGCTGCTGTAAAACTAACAACTCACACCGCTCTCCACACAATCTCCAGTTGTGACTTAAGTCAAGGGAGTTTACAGCTGGGTGTCGCTGCAGAGTGCTGCAGAATGTATGGTAATTATTGTCTTTGTAGGATATTTTAGCACCCAGTACGATCAGTAATTCCATTAGTATGATAATTTGAGCCCTTTGTTTTGTGGAATTTGTATAAAAGATGCTTGTTTTATTCATTGTGTTAGATTCTGTAAAGCTAAAAATACTTAAACATCTCCAACCTGACAACGCTTGTTTGCGGCTGCGGCTTTCTCCTCACAGGAGAATGCGAGCCGGTGTGAGTTGTTAGTTTAGAGCAGAGCGGCTGTTTAATTGAGTCAGTGTCTATTTATTTTTCTCAAAAATGTTAAATCATTGTGTGTGTGGAGGCTGAACAATCATCAACTACATGAGTTAGAACGGACAATCTTCCTCACCTGGACCTGGGACTTTACAGCTGTTTTGGCTATGTTGCTGGTGTCGCCAAATTCATACTGAGGATTAAAATCCAAGCGATGAAAACCTAAACTTCTCACAAAAATGACACCAAAGCTCTAAATAAGTTTTATATTTGTGTAAATTTTTATTCAGAAAAAGTTTCTATTATATTTCTCTAAACATTTGTTTAAGGGGGTCTTTAACCTGCAACTTGCTCTTTAAATAAAGTCTTTTTAGAAGCTTTGCTGAAAGGGGACACTTTTGACTATAAAAATGGTGTTAAAAATGTATTGTGAAACAAAATACCCCCAATAAATGTTTCAAATAGTATTTTTGGACAGCATTGTATCTGAATAATAAAAAACCCTGCAATTTGCTCTTTAAAGCAACCAGAAGAAGTATCAGGATTAGTACTTTCATCAAATACCTGCTGTATCCAGTCCTATAGATGTCTACTGCCCCCTAGTGGAGGAGCTACAGGTGGAAAGGATCATTTTTATCTCTTCAATATGGTTATATTGTTATATAACTACATGATGAAATAAAACACATTATTATATAGTTATATTATATACCAGTCATCTGTCTCTGCCCTGAAAATCAGAATCAGTGCATTAAAACTGTAGCTGATTGGTTAAAGCTCCAAAACATTGGCCTTTATGAGGAGTGACATAATGGTTTGGAGTACATATGCATTGTTTATGTGTGTAAATCTTCATCATTATAAGGTTCTGAAGCCTGAAAAGTGCTTGAGTTTAACTCTAATGCAGGTGTAAGAACCCTGTTGTATTCAAGTAAATGTCATTTTCTCAAAACACAGAAAATTCTGTAGAGGTCTCCAGCATGCTGAGGTAAACACTCCTCATCAGAGCAGCAGAAACCTTGTTTGCCCCCATAAAAAAAGTATCGTGTGTTCAGCAACAGGCCAAACTAGTTCTCTCTTTCTGTGGTTAATCCCTTTTCATTATCATCCTTTTCTTTTCATCTTCCTCTGAAAACCCGCTTAGCGCCAAGTGCAGAGCAAAACACGGGCCGGCTTCCGGAAGCTCTGTCTTTGGGAGCGTTTTGTAAAGCTGCTATTCAAAAGAAATCCATGTTGCATTGTGGGATTATTGTAGGTCATTGTTGGATGTGCCTCTCGGTTTCACAGACACTTATCACTATAGAGTAACTCATTAAACAATGCTGAAAAGGGGAGATCTAATATCAGGTGGGAAAAAAATACAGATTTTTTTTTTGCAAGCATCAGGTAGTTGAAACCTCCATTGATATGATTTTAGGATGTTTATCCTGCTTCATTTTACAGATGTTCTAAATATTCTCTAAATAAATCAAAGGCTAAATAAATACACTGCAGAATGAAAACATTCAGTCTATTTATCTTTTTCTTTTATGAGCAGAGTGGTGACGTATTCATCAACTTTCTGATGCTTTTGTTTTGCTAAAGTGAGGCATGTGGATTTGATCATCGTTCAGTCCAAACGATAGGATTGGCTGAAGTTTTTAGAGAACTGCGGGACAACCACTTTATTGATTTCTTTTGTTTGTTTTTTTAATCTCCACAATATATTTATAGCTATACTATATTAGAACAATGTTAAGAGGCATTAAAAAAAATGTTAAAAGCTACATTGTTTACCTGGCTGCAGAGTGCAGCTTTAAATAATGATAGTAAATTGAGTTTGTAATTTGTCATTGTTTATCAGTAGTGTCGCACCTGATCTCACTAAATGGGTCCAGTTGACCAATTATTCAAAAGAATCCTGGTAGACTTAACCCTTTAAAGGCTGAAATATAAACTAATAATCATTCAAAATAATCTAGTTTTTAAAAAACCTAACAATTTATTGGGTAACATTAATGTAACAACTATATAATTTTCAGTTTTATTTTATTATGGATATATATGAAAATAAAATTGGCACTTTTCACGTGTAGATCCTCCACTAGAGGACAGCAGAGACATATAGGTCTGGATACAGCAAGTTTCTGATAAAAGTACTAATCCTGATACTCCATCTGGTCACTTTAAAGCCTGAAATGGTTTGATGTGAATTTAAAACAGCAGTCTACTGAGGGTTAATAGTGAATCTGATGCAACACATAGATGGCTAAAGGTACGAAGCTGAAAATTTCAGGAAATATTTAGAACACTTGTCTGCTGAAGCAATACAGCTTTCATTAAATTTAGCTCATAATTTTTTTTAACTACCTATCGTAAATCTGCCCTTTTTGAATTTTTAAAACTAAAGAAATAAAGAACCCTGGAGTGAGCCAGGACGTTTCTGCTCTGTTCCTGAAGCTCTAAACCTGCTCCTTAACCTGAAATATAAATATAAGAGGCAGTTCCAGAGGCTGCCTTTCCTGACGAGGGTCTTTTTGCCTGTAGGGCTGTGTTTGAGTTACATCATCTGCAGGAAATTTGGTCACTGTCGGACACGATCTCGTTTCCGCAGAGCTCTGTGAAAAACAGCTCCATCTGAGGAACATCGGAACAGGAAGTGCTTTGGTGTGCAGTTGATGAAAACTGTATCCCTGATGATGAAACCTGAACCTGCATCTCCCTCTCCGGAGCCTGTTTGTGTTGCGTTATTGTGTGTGTGTCCCTGTGAGTGCCATTGCCGCGGCCTGTGGAACGGAGACTTTCTTTCAGCAGTGTTACAGCCTTGTTAAACCCATTCCCCTCTGTTAAACTGCCTCGTTCTCACAGCTCCCTGTTCTCAGCCCACTCCCGGTTCCTCCAGCCAGTGAAAGGCACTCGTCTCTGGGGACAAAACACAATATCTGATGGGCGTCTTTTAGCCCAAAAGAGAGCGAGGCTACTTATGGTTGGCTATGTTTGTCTACATCCTTCCTGTATGAGTTTAGCTGCTGGGTTGTGTTTTTAGATGTCACATCAAAAAGATAAAGTGAGCACTTTTTCTTCCCCAATAAGTCCTTTTATTGGAACTGGCGTCCAACGTGGCTGCCAGCTGCCAAGTAGCTGCCCTTATTTCCCAGTCAGCTGTTGCTGGCGGTCCAACGCTCGGCGTGTCCCGACACACTAAGTGAGAAATACGGGTTCTGTAGAAAAAAAAAAAATTTAGTCCTCATGACCTCGTTAGCATGCCACTAGCGGTGCTGTGAAAAAGTATTTGCTCCCTTACAGATTGATTCTGTTTTTCTGACTTGTTACACTTAAAGGTTTCAGATCAGCTAAAACAATTTTAACCTGAGTAAATATAAAATGCAGTTTACAAAGCTGTCCAAACCAACCTGGCCCAATATGAAAAGTAATTGCCCACTTTTTGAATCATGAATTTATTGTGATTACCCACATTATTTATAAACTGAGTTCAGTTCCACCAGCCTTATCACTTCCAGACCTGATCACTTCCAGACCTGATCACTATCAGACCTGATCACTATCAGACCTGATCATTACCAGACCTGGGTGCTCATTTATAAAGCTTTGCGTAGAATTCTTACTAAAACTTGCTTAAGCTCAGCCAAAAATTTTCAGGTACGCAAATTCCATTTCCGATTTATAAAACCCTGCGGACGCACAGATCCACGCAATTCTGCTTTATAAATCGCTGTCATACCTAGAACTGCGCTCAGCTGTTTTTGGATCAGAACCCTCTTCCTACACACCCACATTCTGCCATATACGGTCAATGCAAAGCACCTCATGAATAATTGCATATGCATACGCCGGTGGGTTTCTGGCTTTTACAGTAAATCGTGACAACGGAGAGGTTTAGAAAACGTGATTTCACAGAGGCAGAAACTCGAGGTGCTTGTGGTGAAGTGGATGGACGGAAAAATGTTTTATTAGGTGGTGAAATGTGACAAATTACGAACACGGAAGTGCTCCGAGAGACGTCTCGCTGCAGCGCGCCTGTTGTCAGTCTGACAGAGAGATCGTGAAGATCTAAGAGAAACGTTTAATGACAACATTTAATTTAATCCAAAGGGGAAGACACGTCATGTTGTTCATCCTATTAAACAGTCAACCTGGTGGATAAAATAATCGCTGGTTGAAACCTGAGAACGGCCAGTGACACCAGGTTTCACTGGTTCCGATGGTTCTGTTGATCTAATACTGGACCCAGTTGATCCATAGGATGCTCTAATGAATCTAGCAGCTGATCGATGGTCCAGTCATTATCTAGAAATCTCTAAAAACTCTCTCCCATTCATCCGGAGTCTGCCTGCTGGCTGAGCTGCAGCGCATCCAGCGCATTACGCACAAGTGTCCCTGCAGAATTCCTAAGTCTCTAAAATCATAATTAATGCACCAATAAGTGCAGTTTGTTATATAATCTGAAGACGACTGGATGAACATAATGGGATATTTTTCGAAAATGCGACATATTTTCATTCAGATTTAAATTTTTATTCTTTTTAGAGACGGATTGTTGGTTCTGTGTGTGTGAGGGTCTACAAGTCTTTAATTGTGTCATAAATTCAACATTTTCCATCTCACCAGCTGCTCTGACAGGTTTCACGTCTCCAACATGTGCTTACGCAAGGTCTAAAGTTTGCTTAGAGTTGCGCATATTTTTCCGTTACGTTTTCTTTTATAAATCCCTAATTTTACGTAAAAAGTGACCTACGCAACTTTTTGGCCCATTTTGTGCGTAAGCAAGTTTTATAAATGAGCACCCTGATCTTTACCAGACCTGATCATTTCCAGACCTGATCATTACCAGACCTGGGTGCTCATTTATAAAGCTTTGCGTAGAATCCTTACTAAAACTTGCTTAAGCTCAGCCAAAAATTTTCAGGTACGCAAATTCCATTTCCGATTTATAAAACCCTGCGGACACACAGATCCACGCAATTCTGCTTTATAAATCGATGTCAGACCTAGAACTGAGCTCAGCTGTTTCTGGGTCAGAACCCTCCTCCTACACACCCACATTCTGCCATATACGGTCAATGCAAAGTACCTCATGAATAATTGCATATGCATAAGCCGGTGGGTTTCTGGCTTTTACAGTAAATTGTGACAACAGAGAGGTTTAGGAAGCATAATTTTATTTTACAGAGGCTGAAACTCGAGGTGCTTGTGGTGAAGTGAATGGACAAAAAAATGTTTTATTAGGTGGTGAAATGTTGACGGATTAGATAACACGGAAGTGCTCCGAGAGACGTCTCTTTGCAGCGCGCCTGCTGTCAGACTGACAGAGATCGTGAAGATCTAAGAAACGTTTAATGACAACATTTAATTTAATCCAAAGGGGAAGACACGTCATGTTGTTCATCCTATTAAACAGTCAACCTGTTGGATAAAATAATCTCTGGTTGAAACCCGCGAACGGCCAGTGACACCGGGTTTTACTGGTTCCGATGGTTCTGTTGATCTACTGGACCCAGTTGATCCATACGATGCTCTAATGAATCTATCAGCTGATCGATCGTCCAGTCATTATCTAGAAATCTCTAAAAACTCTCTCCCATTCATCCGGAGTCTGCCTGCTGGCTGAGCTGCGCAGCTCATCCAGTGCATTACGCACAAGTGTCACTGCAGGATTCCTAAGTCTCTAAAATCACAATTAATGCACCAATAAGTGCAGTTTGTTATATAATCTGAAGACGACTGGATGAACATAATGGGATATTTTTCGAAAATGCGACAAATTTTCATTCAGATTTAAATTTTTATTCTTTTTAGAGACGGATTGTTGGTTCTGTGTGCGCGAGGGTCTACAAGTCTTTAATTGTGTCATAAATTCAACATTTTTCCATCTCACCAGCTGCTCTGACTGGTTTCACGTCTCTAACATGTGCTTACGCAAGGTCTAAAGTTTGCTTAGAGTTGCGCACACTTTTCCGTTACGTTTTCTTTTATAAATCCCAAATTTTGCGTAAAAAGTGACCTACGCAACTTTTTGGCCCATTTTGTGCGTAAGCAAGTTTTATAAATGAGCACCCTGATCTTTACCAGACCTGATCACTTCCAGACCTGATCACTTCCAGACATGATCACTACCAGACCTGATCACTACCAGACCTGATCTCTACCAGACCTGATCACTTCCAGACCTGATCTCTACCAGACCTGATCACTACCAGACCTGATCACTACCAGACCTGATCACTTCCAGGCCTGATCACTACCAGACCTGATCACTACCAGACCTGATCTCTACCAGACCTGATCACTTCCAGACCTGATCACTTCCAGACCTGATCTCTACCAGACCTGATCACTGCCAGACCTGAATCCAGAAGCTGAAAGCGGAGTTCGGTGTGGACAGCAGCCCGCATGCGGGGAGCGAATGGCTGTTTGCTTGAGGCTGGCTGAACTTTTAGGAGAAAATATAAATTCAATTGTGCGTATTACCCTTCTGAATCATTCATTGTCAAACGCTGAGGAAGTGGTTCTTCTAATTTGTCCTTCAACCGTAACTTTATCCACATAAAGCCTAGCTGCCATGTTTACCGTCACATTCAGTATCAAATACCTACAGCCAATCAGAAGCGAGGGCTGTGCATATCATTAATACTAATGAGAATCCTGCTGTTTCAAACTCAGCTTTAGAATAGCAAACTTCTAAAGCTTATATTATAAGCATCAAGGCTTCTTTCTTTATAAAAATTACACAAATAGAATTGAATTACACTAGAGAACAATGCAAAACTTATAAAATAACACCACTCCTTTAAAGAAAAGGAAAACTCAATTCAAGAAAACAAACTGAAAAAATAAGAACATTTGCACAACCATGTTTGTTTCTAAAAATTCAAATGACCAGTAAACATGGATATTTATTCCAGCAGGTCTGCTGCGTTAGCATGAGCTGCTCAAGTCCTTGAAGGACTTTCAGATTAATTAAGCTGAGCAGTGGACTTACTAAATTTAAGAAGCGTTAGACCTTGGAGAAATGCAGCCAAGTGTAATGTTTTAAATGTCAATTTGCTATTTGGATTAATAAGACGTAGCTTGAGGCTGACAGCCGGGATGTTGAGTCAAAGGTTTGGCGACAAACAGCTTAACAGGCAGATAAATCTGTTGGATGGGATTCCTTCTAGTTACGCCACTTTAATTATCTAACAAGCTCTTCCATAAAAGAGGGGAACTGTCTACGCTTTAGAGACAGGGTGGTTTATAATCCTGATCCTACATCTGATCTGAACATCCACCGCTTGCTGACTCAAACATATTGTCTAAATCATCCACTTCATGCCTAACGTCTGAATTAAGGCTGGAATCTTCTTACAGTGCGTCTGTTTCCAGCTGCTGGCGATGAGAAAGGAAGCCATCAGGCCTGCTGCCAGGTAGAGAGAAGATAAAAAGTAAAATGAAGGCTGATGAATAGATTTTCCCTCCCAAAGAAGGGATTATCTGGTGGAAAATATCTCCATCTTCAAGGTTTCTCCATTTCTATCTTTATCAGTTTTCTACATATCCTTCAGGCCTTGTCTGATTTTATGCTCTGCAGCAAATAAAAAAATCCTTACCTGCAGCTGAAATCCATCTAGCTGGACCCTCCTCTTGAGTTCCCATCATGCACCTCTTCCCATAGGATGCCTGGGTATTTATTATATCAGTTATTTATCTACAGTAAGGACCATACCTACTAGTGACGTCACTCAAAGAGAGCAGAGCCTCTAGAAACAGGAAGTAGTCCACTGACAATACTCGTGATCATAGATATCATATACTGTATATTACTAGATATCTTACCCGTGCTGTTTGTCAATGGACCCTGACGTAGCTACGCCGGCGACCATCTTGTGACAGCGAGCTGCCCCCTTTCACAACACTGGTGTCAATAGAGCATGTACTAATAAATACCTCTAACTTGCTCAATTTTTAACCAATTTTCAAACGGTTTGCATTTTTATAAACGTCAGAGACGTGGCTGTGAATATATATCAAAATATAATGATAATGGTTGGGAAATTCATAAATTGTAAAAGTATCATATCTCAAGAATATACATAATAAGGTTTGCAAGAAAGTAACCTGTTTGTGAATCTGTTCATTTTTCATGGAGTTATGAGTGTTTTTAGTTAAGTTGATCATCTGCTGCCATAGAGAGCAGAACGTCAGCTCACTGTCACAAGATGGCCGCCGTGTAGCTACGCTGTCGAACCCCAGATGATTCATCTAGCCTTTATATTTATCTATGCTCGTGATAACATACTGGTAACAATTTAAAAGATATGATCAAACATACTCAAAGCTTTTCCCAAAATAAATTACCGTATAACTGATCATTTCTGAATAGGAATATTGTGTTTTAAAGGTATTAAAAACCTTTTTATGGTCAACATTTTTTGCTACGATGACTTTTTTTTTAACCTAATATCCATTAAGGATCAATACCTGTGTTCTTCTCAAGAATGCTGTGGCAGTTTTAATGTACTGATTGGTTGACAAAAAGAGCCAAATACAGTGAATTTAAAAACAGTCTGAGGTTTTCTGCTTCCATTCCAGTTCCTAGTGACTCTGCTCACTTTGAATGATGCCACTGGAGGGTGTGGTCCTTACTGTAGATCAATAACTGGTAGAACGTCACTTCAGAATGACCCAAACATCCCTTTAACCATTTAATGGGGTATTGTCATCAGGTCAGAGCTGTTGGTGGAGAATGGAAACATAGAGTGTGAAAATGAGTGAAGCACCACTGGGAGTGGTGGAGGACCCTATTATCTGTGTGAAATGCTGATTGGCTTCAATTAGCTTGTTGGCACCTGCAGAACATGTGTGTCCCCGTGGGTCCACTTCCAGTATGGCCATGACGGGTCCTTATCTGTCTGGCAGACGAGCTCGTTTTCAAATAGATGGGATCAGACGTGTGACGGTAATGAAGGGGGAGATGAACACCGGCCTCAGATCCATATTAGAGCATGATATGTGTAAGGAGGAGGAGGGAGGATCAGCTGTACTGGAGGAAGGCGGGGAAAGGTTGGCTAATAGGTACAGGGATGAAAAATAGGGCCAAGTTATTAACATTTCTCTGCAGATGAAAATCTTTCCAGCTAATCGAGAGGGTGCAGCAAATAGGAGAGAGCTGGAAATACTCAAACATTTAACTACTTCTTCCTATCGCCACCCCGTCTCGTGCCGCTCTATTTTATTCCACTGGAGTTCATTGTAAAAGACGTCCTCCGCTTGCTTTTTCAATTTGCGACACAATTCTTTGGGTGAGATAGAGCCTCCATGTCGGGGTACAAATCACCCCAGTGTGTCGGAGAAATTGAATTTCCCATGAATACGTGATTGGCTGTGATGTGCTCCCTGGCATGCGTGGTGGCTAATCCTCCGGCAGCGTGAGCACGGGATGCTGTTCTGCTGCTGACACACACACACACACACACACACACACACACACACACACACACACACACACACACACACACACACACACACACACACCTATGTGATGACATGCTTTTGAGGAACAGAATCACACACTCACAGCGGGTCGCCAGCAGCTGCCTGTTTGTGTGCGACTTCAAGAGCGTGCTGGGCGCGCACGCCGCCACCATCGCGGCCTGCTGTGTGCTTGTGCGTAGACGAGGCCGTGTGTTGTGTTCACGAGTGTCACTGTCTGCTCTGCCCTCTCTTCACCGCCACATTTACAGACCACTTGTGGGCCCCTGCAGCGCGCTGCTACAGAGCGGCGGTATCACGCCTGTCATCGGCCCTCATGCTAAGAGCCTCTTGAATTTGGTCCCTCCTGTCTTTTACACAAAGACCACCATCTATTTCCCTTTGTTGTCCATGCTTCACCGCATCAGGCTGATATAATTTTCCCATGTATTTCAGGAAATAGTAATGACAGAACATCCAGGCGAGGTAATCGTCTCCCATGTCAGACGACTCTCAAGCACAAGAGTATAGGATTGAATGCACAGCAGGTAAATTAGGTATTGAACACATCACCAATTTTCTAAGTAAATCTATTCCTAAAGGCTCTACTGACATGAAATTCCCCTTCTAGTCCACACATGTAAAGAATTCAAACCAGCCATGTCCATATTAAAAGACAGAGAAAAAGTGTTTTAGACTCTTCCTGAAATGGATTTAATTCTTGATCTAAAGTCTTTGTTGGTGCTGCAGCTTTGAGAGGCCTCCTGGAGGAGAAACTAGTCTCTGGTGTGATTTTGGCACCTGCTTCCACACAGTCTTCAAATCCTGAAGGTTCAAGTACTGTGTTGTTTTGAATTTAAGACTGCTCACATACAGAGAGGAGTACGGTAAAATCCGACATAACTGCTTTAGTTGTCATAAAGCCTTTTTCCCGAGGGTAGATTTTAAAAAGTGGGAGCCGTTGTAGGTACCAGATCAGCTTGGGGGCCTGCGCCTGCCAATTACACTAGATCACACTAGATGATTGGCTGAACGTATGACTAACGGAAGTTACGTTACCATGTCTGTAAAAGTTCACGGACAAATTTAGGGTTGTAGTCCTTCATTGGATGAATCTTTAGATTTATTTACATCAGAACTAAAAAAATATACAGATTAATTCTACATTTATACAAATAGCCAGGCCTGCTAAATATGTAAACACATGGAAAATATTCATATATAAGAACTGTTGTGCTTATTTGGCACAGTCTGATGTTGATTTGATGTATTTTTTTTACATTCTTTACAAAACGAAGACAAAATTGTGTTTTAATTAACAAATTGTGTGGAAGAACAGTTTTGAAAGAGATGTACAATGTATTTTGTCCGAGTGCCTTTGCCGTAGTTTACAGTTGTTCGCAGGCGCAGGTCCCTGAACTGATCTGGCAGCCCGAACAGATCCGGTACCTACACCGTCCTTTAATCAGGGCCGTCTTATAGTGGATTACAAAAAGGTAAATTAATAGATTGAAGGCTTTGTTTACGCCATGTAATTTCACTCTGATCAGGTCCTGAGTTTCACGGGGGAAGTTATTAGATCATTTCCAGCATAAAAGCACCTTGTCAGCAGCTTTATTTGGGGTTAAATTGGATCCCCTGCAGTCAGAAATCTTCACAGTGAGACCAGCGTTCTCAGTTTACGAAGCAGAGAGAGAAATAAAAGTCAAGGCGGAGCATCAGCTCTACATGCTCATGCTTGTACAGGTTTATAAACTCATGACTGAACTGCAGGGACATTTCTAAGATTGTTGTTTTAAAACAGTAGTAAATGCTAGCTGCGCTAACCCATAAATTATAAAACTTCATGTAAAATTAATCATGTGTGTGCAAATGAGAGCAATGTAAAGATCATGCAACATCTACATGAACTGTTATGACAATTTTGAGATTTGAGTCATTTTAAGGAGGAAAAATCAGCTTTTGTCCCACTCAGATTAACTGTTATCTTGGCCAGAACTAATCTCTGTTTCTACAAACTGAGGTTGTTCAAAGAGAACAACAGCAGCTAAGATGTTGAGTGTTCATAAACACAAAAGTTGTTGAAACGTTTAACTATAATTAATGTGTAAATGATGTGATTTTTCTTGTATAGATTAATTAACAGGTATTTTATTCCAAAATAAAAGAAAAAAGTTCAACATTTAAAGAAAGCAAAGACCTTTTATCTCACATAATCTCCATTTTTTTCATCTATTTTCCTAAAGAGTCTCTCTAGCTGCACACTGAGGAGCATCCATTCAGACCTATTTTCAACATTTAAAAAACATTTGAAGAATTTAGTTGCTGGGTTTTTCCCTCATTCCTGTCAAGTGAAGGGAACCTCTGCCAGCTCCATCTCAGTGTATTTCCCCTGGGGGAGCTCAGAAGAAGAAGTTTGAATAAACTTGTCACTGTTTGTGTGTTGACCGCTCTGAGGTAATTGGGTTTGATTGGCTGAGTGGACAGTCGGGGGAGACGATCTGGAATCCTGCGTTTACACATAGCTGCCAAAAGCAAATACTACTAAAATGAACTCTCCTTCACAAACCCACATAATATCCTATCATTATCATTCCACAAGCATTTTATACCATTAACATGGCCGAAAACTTTCCGTATTATTTGAGATAGTCTGAAACAGCCGTTGTTTCCTGTCCTTCTGAATTTTTCTTTGATCTGCTGTTTTTTATGGGTTTGTCCTTTCTGTTTTGTTCTTTTTCTGTAGTGGGTGTTATAACTTGTGCCCAGTTGGGCAATAGAGTGTAACCTGGCACCTCTGGGAGACCAGAGAGAAGGAGATTTTAAGCGATGCCCAAACAGAAGCAGAAGAGGGGGGTTCTAATCTGATAATGGCCCCTGGGCAGAATGATTCTTCCTGGGCTGCATTGTGGCTTCGTGCAGTCGTCTATCAGCCCCCGAGTCTCCTGTAATTACATATTCTTCATGTGGACACAGCTGAGGATAGCAGGCATAGAAGGCCGTTCAGCACATCGAGGCGTGGGATGATTGGAAAAGGAGGATCAAGAGGGTTTTTCTTTCTATATAGAAAAGCTGATATAAAAGAAGAGGAGAAAATAGAGAGAGGCAGGAAGAAAGTCAGTCTGACTGACCAACCTTTTGTATTATCTCCTCGAGAGAGGCAGGGATTCTGATCCGACTTACAGATACCGCTGTTCTTTTTGACATTGAGCCTCACCTGCAGTGTTTAGAACGTTTAAATCAAAACGTGGTTCATTTTTCTCCTAGGTTCTCCTTCTAGGAGGCAACAAAAAAAACGTACCGAGACCCGTCGGAGGAGGTTTATAGTGTGAACATGATCCCACCTCGGTCAAACCCAGTGACCTCAAGTTTGAGCCAAACGCTCTCCCATAGCCAGGTCTGCATTGCATTCTTTGATTCAGGACAGCCCCAAAAACATCGGTAGCTACCACATAGCTCTCTGGGCTAACGTTAACAATCAACAAAGTCCGTTATCTCCCTGATATTTGAACAAATGACTAGATTTATCAGCTCTGACTCATAAAAACAGTGAAGAGTTCAAATTGTTCATAAAAAAACTCAGAGACAGGAGGATAGACCGTGTTGAGGACTAGCTCAGGATCAGAATCTTCATCTTCTTCCTGTATTTACTTCTGGCAGCCCCGCCCCCAGACAATCTGACCAATCAAAAGGCAGAATAGGACTAGCTCAGGATCAGAATCTTCATCTTCTTCCTTTATTTACTTCTGGCAGCCCCGCCCCCAGACAATCTGACCAATCAAAAGGCAGAATACTCTTACCTGGTTTGTAGTGACGCCTTTTGTCTTGTTTGCAGTTTTCTCTGAAAAAAACTGAACCACAGAAAGAAATTACAAATGAACAAAATGATGACCTGTGTGTCCTGACCTGAACAGCCATGTGTATTGATCCAGTCAGAGGACTACTTCCTGTTTCTAGAGACTCCACCCACTTTGAGTGGTGTCACTGAAGGGTGTGGTCCTTACTGTAACTAAGATGCAAAAATGATCAAGAATGAAAATAATAAAAGTCACACAGACAGACAGCAATGAGAACAAGGTGATAATAAGGTAGTCCCAATAACAAAATGATAACTGATTGAACACCACTTTAATATGACTGAACTGCCCTGTATGTTTGTTTTTGATTTGTGCATAAAGTTTGTATTTAGATTGGATCATTTTGATTAGATCATCATCATTATTCATTAATGAATCATTTTTGATGATAAAAATTAAAGATATTTGTAAGGTTTAGTCATTAATAAGCTGTAGCTTCAACCCTGTGACCCCTGACTGTTCATAACAAATAAATAGCTTAAGTTTGATATTCATCATAGTCTCTTTGTTGATGTAGTTTTTAATTAATGTTGTTGTAATAATTATTATTTGTGGTATTAAATGACTGATTTGGTTCTCTTGCCGTTTTTAGTGTGAATGAAGACACAAAGGTCCCAGTGGGAGGTCATAGTTTTATGGCGTTAAACTAAATGTACAGATAAATTCCATGGGATTCCTGATTATGGTGAAGGGATGGATGACTGCAGATGCTCTCCCACACCACATGGAATTCCAGACTGCTCAGAGAGGAAGTCGTTTAATTGAATTGAGCTCAATTGCCGTGACCCTCATCTGCTCCGGCTTCCTCCGGTCTGGTTCTGCCTTCCATGTGAACTCTTTCTAGTGCTGGTCCACTTTCCAGCTCTACTTTACAGCCATGGCTTTTTCCCAGCGCGAGCTATTGTGCATAGCTTTGTGTGCTGACCCTTAAAGGGCTTTGCATTCTGGAGTAGACTGAGTCTCCTTTGTGGATGCGTTCACGGGGGTCAGATTCTGCCTGACAAGCTGCGAAACCAAACACACCAGAGCCAGAATGTTGCATATAAGCTGTCTCTAAACTGTTTACCTCTGAAGGAAATGTGATGGTGGAAGTAGGGAGGTCCTACAGGTCAATAGATGCTAGCTCTTTTAAAGGAAACTTTTAGAAAGTTGTAATCAGATGGAATTTTGGGATTGTGTATAAAATTGTTGGGAATTATCTAGGGATGCCCCAATACCAGCCAGCGTTGGGTATCAGTTTGATACTATGACCGTGTTTTTTGCTCGTAAAATTTTAGATGAAAGTCACTGTGCTGTAGCTCAGTAGGTACAGCCATAGACATCATATATTGGTAGACCCCGCATTGACCGCTACTGCCTATAGGCGCTGGTGAGCGGTGGGGCCGCCATCTTGGACCGGTCGCCTCAGCTCCACAGTGTAAACTGTTTGGCAGAGCAATGACGATTCAGCGCGTTTATTAAATCATAACTCGATAAATACTAAACTGATTTTCATGCGGTTTTTTTGTTTGTAAACGTGAAACATTTAGCTATAATACAGGACAGATAGTTCGGACTATTTCATATTTATTGTTTGCTTTGTAGTAATAGAATATTCTGCAAAACACACAATCCTATATGACAGAAGCAGAAAGTACTACTCGGCCATTTTAATAGACTTATACAGTACATTTCATGTGTCATATACATATTTTACCTAATAAATATTGTTATATATACACATATATAATCTATTAGTAATTATAATACACATATATGTATATACATATTATATACACATATACAAATATAATATATATTTGTATATAATATATACATATATTATATACACATATATAATATATATTTAAATTCAGATATAAAGTTTAGTAAGTAAAGTTTATTTCGATAGCAACTTTTACAGAAATGAATCAGTGTTTAACAAAAAACATCAAAATAAAACCTGATTAAATGACAAAGAACCAAATCAACAATTGACTTTATTTGACTTTATTTAATTGACTTTTTTTTTCTAGTTGAAACATGGGAACAAGATGGTAACTTTGTCCATTCTAATGAAATCTGTCCTCCAGGTTGCTCTGTGTTTACCACACCACGCCCCTCACGCCGTGGTGGAGGTCTCGCTGTGGTCTTTAAGGACAAACATGCCTGTACTAGTCTAATCAACAGTGGCTGTTTCACTACTTTTGAATGTCAGATCATCAAAGTAGGGTTACAAGAAGTATTTTACTGTGTTTTAATTTACCGACCTCCTGGACCAGCTGGCCCTTTTCTTTCTGAATTTTCAGATTTCTTATCATCCATGATTAAGCTGGAAAAGGTTTTAATTCTGGGTGACTTTAACTTTCACATTGATAACCCTGAGTGTAACACAGCAGCTGATTTCTTATCCACCACTGATTCTTTTAACTTTGTACAGCATGTATCAGGACCAACCCATAATATGGGTCACACTTTGGATCTAGTCTTCTCTCTGGGTCGAAACATCAATCAGCTACATGTTGAAGAGGTTCATGTGAGTGACCACAGCTGTGTTTTCTTTAAGATTCAGTCTAATGTTGATCCTGTCCCTCACTAACTGAGTTCAGAAAGACGCATCATTAATCAGTCAGCAGTTGATGGTTTTTCTGTAATGTTTGATAGAAACTTAGTTCATGGTGAAGATGCAAACTCCTTCATCCAGTCATTTAATCAGCAGTGTTCTACTATCTTAGATAAGGTAGCTCCAGTTAAACAAACAGCGGTATCTCATAGAAGGAACAGTCCCTGGATGAATGAACATATTTATAATCTCAGAAGGACATGCCGTAAAGCTGAGAGACTTTGGAAATCAACAAGAATGGAAATTCACTGACTGTACCTTAAGGAATTGATAACATCTTTAAATGAATTGGTTAAAAACTCCAGAGCTGTTTACTTCTCTCAACTAATTTCCTCAAATAAAAACTCCAAAGTTCTGTTTGACACCATCAATCAGATAGTTTAACCTAAAACGCCCCAAATCCCTGTGTTCTCAAGGTCTGATTGTAACAACTTCCTTTCATTCTTTGAGAACAAAATTAGAAACATCAGGTCAGGTTTCTCACCCCCATCTGCTCCTTATTCTCCCATCCACCCTCCTCCTTCCCATACCTGGTCCTTCTTCACACCTGTTCATTTTCAGGACATCTGTCTCATTCTTAAAAACATGAAAAAATCTTCAAGCCCAGTTGATATTCTCCCAACCTCTTTGCTTCTTAAAGCTTTTGACCTAGTTGGCCCATGCATTGTTGATTTTATCAATCTATCCCTCCAAACCGGCTCTGTCCCCTCCATCTTTAAACACGCTGTTATTGAACCCATCCTTAAAAAACCCAGTCTGGACTCCTCTCAGCCAAATAACTACAGGCCCATTTCCAAACTGAGCTATATCTCTAAACTCTTAGAAAGAGTTGTGGCTGATCAGCTGGTCTCTTTTCTGGAACAACACAACATTTTTGATAAATTCCAATCTGGTTTCCGTAAAAACCATTCAACAGAAACAGCTTTACTCAAAGTATCCAGTGACATCATGATGGCAGCAGACTCCGGGGAGTTTACAGTCTTAGTTCTGTTGGACCTTTCTGTTGATCACAGCACCTTAATGAACAGACTTCGTGACTTGGTGGGGATCTCTGGAACAGTTTTAGACTGGTTCAGATCGTACCTCTCAAACAGAAGTTTCAGTGTCCATATAAACAACATCATGTCAGATACTACAGATCTGTTCTGTGGGGTACCCCAAGGCTCTGTTCTGGGTCCACTCCTGTTTTTACTAAATATTCATCCTCTTGGACAGATCATTAGTAGATGTCACAATGTCTCCTACCACCTTTATGCAGATGACATTCAGCTGTACTGCTCCTTCAAGGACTCAGAGTTCTACAAACTGTCTGAACTACTGGAGTGTCTGTCAGCTATTACTAACTGGTTAGAAAATCACTTCCTTCAGTTAAACCCTGAAAAGACTGAATGTCTGATTGTTGCCCCTGATAGGATGGTCCCTCTGATCAGTCAACATATTGGACATTTAAGTTCTGCTGTAAAGTCAAACCTGAGGAATCTGGGTGTTATTTTCGACCAATCAATGTCTCTTGAAGGTCACTCAAAACAGCTGGTCAGAAACTGTTTTTATCATCTGAGAAATATTTCCAAACTGAGAAAGTTGGTGTCAAAACCTGAACTGGAAATGGTTCTTCATGCTTTTATCTCCTCCCGTCTAGATTACTGTAACACACTTTTCACATGTTTGAACCAAAAAGCCCTTTATGGCCTTCAGCTGGTCCAGAACTCTGCAGC
>SSNR01000053.1:691956-712351 GCA_006937965.1 Callopanchax toddi | reverse complement strand
GAAATGGTTCTTCATGCTTTTATCTCCTCCCGTCTAGATTACTGTAACACACTTTTCACATGTTTGAACCAAAAAGCCCTTTATGGCCTTCAGCTGGTCCAGAACTCTGCAGTGAGGCTCCTCACTGGAGCAAACAGAAAAGATGACATCACTCCTATTCTGAGGTCTCTGCACTGGTTACCTGTTAAATGTAGAGTTCATTTTTAAATCCTGACTAACTTTCAGGGCCCTACATGGTCAAGCTCCTCTTTATGTTACTGAACTGATAAAGCCGTACGCTCCAACCCGAGCTCTCAGGTCCACAGACCAGAATCTCCTAACAGTTCCAAGGACCAGATTTAAAAGTCGAGGTGATCGCTCCTTCCAGTCTGTTGCCCGCGACTTTGGAATGACCTTCCTTTAGTTTTACGCTGTATAGACAGTCTGGACTCCTTTAAAAAGCAGTTGAAGACCCAATTATTCAAAACTGCTTTTAAATAACTCTTTATGTTCTCTTGTTGTTGTTTAATGATTTTGATTTGTAATGATTTTTTATTTGTTTTATTAATTTTATTTGTTTTATCATGTTTGATTCTGTTTTCTGTGAAGCACTTTGTGATTTTTTCTGTGAAAGGTGCTATATAAATAAACTTTACTTACTTACTTACTTTATTGACAGACATCCTGATCCATAAAATAGAAAAAACACATTAAAATCAGGAATAAAAACACGAAGTAAAAACTGATCAAATCAAACTAAAATACATCAAATAGCAGATAAAAACACATAATGCATACAAAGGCATTTGCCCTCTAAAAATAACAACTATTTAAAACAAAACTATTTAAAACAAATAAAAATAATAAAAGAAATTAAAATAAAGATAAAATAAAAGACTATTTAAAAATAAAACTAATTAAAAATATATTTAAAAACACATAATGATCAAAGTACTAATAAAGATGGTTAAACTCCAGGATATAAAAAATTGAATTAAAAGCAGTTTTAAAAGATTGAGTCTTCAGCTGCTTTTTAAGTGTCCAGACTGTTGATACAGCGTAAAACTAAAGGAAGTTTAGTACAATAGTACATATAAGTACACAGACAGACAGACAAAGGTTATAGAACACAATGTGGAGAATAAGTAGATGACACAAACTATAAACAATATTTACACTTGAACAAACTGACAGTATTACAAGAGCTAAAACTCCTGAAAGAGGAGAGATTTGCTGTTTCCAACGATGCTGGTAGAGACTAACACAGCCTCCTGTGAAAAAAATAGAAAATGAGCTATTTAACATATTTGCTCCAGTCATTTATAAACACTGAACTGGACAACATGTGGACTAACTGTGTAGTGGATGTGGACGTGAGAGGGGGACATCTCTGAGGTGTCTGTAGGCCTTAGGACCAGGTCAGTGGAGTCTGAGGGAAAACTCCCTGGATCCTCTTGTGTACTCCTGTCCTGCTTTCACAGTTTAGTTTAAAATCTGAAGAACAAAAGTTAAAGTTTCAGTGTGTGTGTGTGTGTGTGTGTGTGAGAGAGAGAGAGTGTGTGTGTGTAGGAGGGCATAAGTGTGTATGACTGGCAGCATACAGGTGAGATTTCAATATGTCCATATTTATGGATTTATGACTATTATGATCTAATGTAAATAGAAACACTGGCATCATCAGGCTGAGGTTGAGGATGTGAGGTTGAAGTCTGTTGTCTCTTCAGCTCTTCTGGAGGTAGATGTAGTCCTGCTCTTTGTGGCTAAAATAAAGAAGCATAATATTTAAAATCATATATTATTTTTATTATAAACCTGTGGCTCCCAGTTCAGTCTGGGGCCACCTGGAGTTAGAAACCTCTTCAGAAGGGCCACTCAGATATGATCCTATCAGGTTTAATGAAACGTGACATCTGACAGGTTCTGAGGGATAAGTAGCTCACTCTGCCCTGTGATTGATAATAGGATATTTACAGGATATTTGCATTTATAAATTGTGACAGTCTTAGGAAAGACTCACTGTCTGGAGGTGAACTGAAAGCTGAAGATGGATGGAATAACTCATCTCTGAGTCTCACCATCTGGTTTAAAATGCTTGAATCTGTTGCTGTGAAGTCTTCTCTCTTTAAGGCCTCCTCACACTTCTTCCTCATGTCTTTATGAAAAACCTTCAAAACAAAAACAGGAGTTTGGGAGAGTCTAAACAAAAAACTACAAACGAGGTCTTCATTCTTCTATTTTATTCCTGTTTTTATCTTATAATTTTATTCACATAATCCATTTTCACTTCTTCCTTCAAATATCTTTAAACATTTCTTTAACAAAAAACTATTTCTGTTGATGACCCAGTGCTGCTGACCCAGTGCTGATGACCCAGTGCTGATGACCCAGTGTTACAACCCAGTGCTGCTGAAGTTGTCGCTAAACTATTCAACGGTCACCTTCTTACCCTAAAAAACCAAAAACAGAACAAATCAAAACAAAAATCTCCCCAAATCGTCACACTAGTGGAAACTGAGATACTTCAGTCTAACATTTGCTTCTAACACCAAACATGAAAACACTTTGAGAAAACTGCAGAGTTTTATTGGATAATATAATTAAAACAAGGGTTTCTTTAAACTGTTTTCTCCTCTGGTATTTTCTGCTGAAGTCAATTTGCTCCACCTGAGATGCTCAAGTTATTCAAACATCTCAAATATAAATATAGTTTATAAAGAAATCCTACAGACTATTTAGAGCATTTCAGATTTCCCATGCAGTACTGTGCAAAAGTTTGAAACTCCATCTCATTAAAAACATTTAGTAGTAATACTTTATCCATTATTTGTCCCTTTAGTCTCAGCTTTCTAACCGGACTAAACATGTAGCTAACGCTAGCCAGCTAAGATTTCAAGATTCCAAGAATAAGTAAAAGTTTGTTTCAGCAGGGACCATTCATACTCCCGAGTTATATAGGTGTGCATATTTTCTCACCGCCTCAGCCGGCTGATCCTCAAAGGTATCCATTTAAGTTCCGCGCAGGCAAAAAAGCTTCTTTCATCAGACACACAGTGCCAGCAAATCAGCGTAATACTGCCGCCACTGCCGCCCGTCTGATGAAAGCACCGTGGCGGCATGGCAATACGGGAATTTTGTGGCATTTGTCATGCCACGCTTGGTAGTAATATTACTGCAACGCCGGACTTGTGAATGAAGACTATGACTTGGCGCAACAGAGGGAGGTGTCACTAATAAAGTGGCAAAGGTGAGCTGATCCCCTACTAGAAAAAATAATTTAATCAGATAAACACGGAAACACAGATGTTACAACATCAACGTACAACGTCAACCGCTAACAGCAGTAACCATTCTCCCTTTTGGACCAATCACAGCAGCTGTTCTTGAACACCCTGCAGTAAAAAGTTCTGCTCAGTTGATGTCTACAAGAACAAGCCGCAAGCGCTGCCGAACTGGGGCTGCGAGAATAAAATGACGTCATTTTTGTTCTCGGAGATCCGCAGTGAGAACAAAGTTCTTGCTTCTTGTGGAGTATAAATTGGCCTTAATAGTTGTAGATGTTTTTGTTGTTATTATGTCATTGTTTAAAGGTCCCATGACATCGGTTTCCATGTTTTCTGACTTATCTATCATGTTGCAACATTGAGTTCTCACCTTAAACCTGCCAGAAAGAGCAACAAATGGCGTCCATCTGTCTCCTAGTACAGCCAGTGAGAAGCTCTTCCAGATTTCAGACCCAGGTTTCAAACAGTTTTTTTCACTCCAGCCCGCTATGAGGTCATAGTGATCCGGACTTGCTTATATGGTAAATTCTCCTCCCACATGCACGTTCACGACAACTGGAGCGAGGCAGTGCCGCCGCCATTGCCCATAGACCGTGTAGTGTTTAGTTTCAGTTTCGTTTCTCTTTCACGCGACGGCACTGCCCCCTGCTGCAGCAGAAGTGTCAGGCTGCCAAATAAGGAGAAACCCAGCAGAACCGGAAGGTGGCGCATTCTTCTGATCTCTGAGTTGCTCGTTAGGAAATAATTACAGCGTATTTTGAGTTATAATGGTGCAACGCTAATCTAGAGGCATCAAAGATTACATCTGTTTAATGTAAAGTGATTTAAATATGGAGTCACAGGCACTTTAAGTGTTTGTATAGGTTTGCCAGTGATGGCTGGGGTTATGAGTCCCTGCCACTGTTATTTTGTGGGTCAGAAGCCAAAATATTTGGCAACCACTGCTCTACTGTAAATGCTTAGGAAAACTGTGGTATCGGTGCATCCCTAGAATTACAGTATCCCTGTGGGATTCGTTTCCCCTACACTTTCCCCCAGGCTCATTCAACAGTTTAATCTCAGCCTGCTTTGTACTAAATGGAAGGGAATATATGCAGATGGAGAAAGAAATGCAGCTGTGGCAGTTTATGTGACGTCACCTCAGAACTTAGTGGGTCACACAGGGGAGCTGGAGGCAGGCTGCACTATCGGGGTGAATATCTACATCCTAACCTCATCCAGGCGTGTAGTTTCAGTGCTGAAAACGGTAAACAAGATGCAAAGTTTCTCCTTGATGTCGTCTCAGAGAACGGGGATAGAATAGTGTGCTAAATTCATTTCTGCAGAACTTGCTGTGGATGTTCCACGCACCGCTTCAAAGAATTGGATAATGTTTTCTATTTTTCTTTTCTTCCTTCCGTCCTCAGACCTTTCCACCGCTCATTTTTCAACGTCAAGACAAGGCAGCACAGATCGTTGCCCTCAGAGCTGTTTTGAAGTGTTTTGTCTGGTGGCGTGATGTAGATCAAAGCCATGTGCAGCTTCAGTGAGTCACGGGCCGGACGGTGTTAAAAAGCAGCTGCTTTTCTTGTGCTGTTTGGTGAGAAGGAGAGGGGATGTGGACGGGTCAGTCTTGACCTTTGTCAGAGGCTGCAGAGGCTCCTTCACAATGCCTTGGAAACTTAAGAAGGTCTTTGACATTTCCTCTCTGTAGTGGAGTGTAGCCACTGTACTGCAGTGAATGTAAATGAACTAGAAAGCCTCAGACTGTGTTATTAAAATCACTGTATTTGGGCTTTTTGGGTCAATCAATTACTTTTTTAAAACTGCCGCAGTATTCCTAAGATAAACACAGGTAAAGATCCATTCATAGGATACAGTCGTTTTAGTACTTTTTTTTTTTTTTTACCTTAAAAAGTGTTTACAATCAACAAGTAATACAGGGTACCACAAGGCTAAGTTCTTGGACCTTTCCATACAGGAGAGGGGGCAAAAATAGATTCATAACTTTAATTAGTATTTTGGCGATTTTGAATTGGAGTTCTATCAGTGATTTATCTACAGTTAGACCACACTGGCCTGGTGACATCACTCAAAGCAAGTGGAGTGTCTAGAAACAGGAAGTAGTCCTCTGACCAGAGCAGGGTTGTTTTTGGCAACCAGGTAGGGTTTTAGTCTTAGTCTTTTAGACTAAAATGCTGATTAGTTTTAGTCACGTCTATATGTGATAGTTTTAGTCCAGTTTTAGTTGATGAAAACTCAAAAAGGTTTTAGTTAAAAACAGTTTAAATCCTTTTAACAAAGTCATTTAGTTCAATAAATTTGAAATTAGAATCACATCAATCAATTCAAAGTACCTGTTTTGACATTAAACAGGAAAAGTAACAAAAAACATCCAAAATGGACGGAACTTCAATAAGTATTCAATCAACACTATAAGTATTGGTCTAACATTTGGCTATAATAATACCAAAGCCATGTTGCTGTTTAATGAATAAAATCACTAATCAGGACTAACGCTTGTTAGCCTAGCATTAGCTCATCAGCGGGTTGAGTGGGTGAACGTAGCGCTCCATTTTTAGTAAAACAAAAGAAACAAACAAAGCAAACGACTCACCGTGGAGTTGATTAAATAAGGACACAATATGGAATCAATCACCAGGGTTGTCACAAGCTGTCAGGAAGTATTCTTTATATAAATATCCATCTGATGAGAGAGAACGCCGCCACAGAGATGACAACAAACTGATTGCCCCAGAACAACGGTAATCAAAGGGTTCAACCCCACCACAATAAAAGGATGGCTAGAAGTGGAGATTGAGTTCAAATTATTTACATGTTGCAGCAAAAATTGTTCACCCAAATACTGTTCCACAACTCCACACACTAACGTTTTCATCTTGTCACACCAACGGGAACTCACAGACGTCTTGTCTTATGTTAGTCATCAAAAAGCCATTTAGCTCATCAGCATCTCATTATCATCGTGAAAAAAAGGTGCATTAAAGAAATATTTTGGCTATAGTCTTCTTGATCAAAACAACACTGAACGGAACAATGCTTTGTGGCCAGTCAGTTTAAGGCAGATACTGCTGCAGTGTGGTGACAAATTTGTTTCAAATTTTCAGGTATTTAAAACAACACTTGCTCTAAAAAGTCATAGTGATGCATTAGATCACTACATTACCTTATGTGTATGTCTATAATTTTACATGACTGTTTAGTTTATGATGTTTATGCTGCTTCAGCCATACAGTGGCATAATAATTCAGATGTTGTTCGATTAAAAACTAAAGAAACGATATCATGCAAAAACTTAAACACTTACTGCTACTTCTCCTGCTATTCATTCTCTTCTTCTGTGGTTTTTCTGACCACTACAAACCAAGCTTTGATGCCTTACTGCCACAGACTGTGTGGCTCTGCCCACTTACCTGTCAGTAATTAGTTTGTTTATCATCATTATCATTGTATGACAAATTTTCACCTTGATGAATTTTTTTCATGATATCATAAATGATATACTTCCCATCCCTATTTCACTTGTACCACAGTCTGGGACCCTTTGTCCTAGGCCGTAATGATGTTAATACTTAACAATAAATGACATAGACCCGTATTGTTTGGCACATCTGTCTTGGTGACACCAAACCTGTGGGTTTAACTACGAGTTAGTGTTTAATTTACTGCTACAGGATTCACTACTACTACACTCAATGTGCATGAATGTATCAGACAGAACACAGCAGATGTGTCATCAAATTAATCATCTGGTAGAGCAGCAACAGTTTGACCTCACGTGGTCATCATTCAGTGCAGACAGCTGTCATTCTGTGTGAGTGTGAATAGAAAGCTGGTGATCCTCCTACTGGGTCTGACAGCTGAGAGTTGTATTACAGTGGTGGATAAAGGGGGTTAGTGGTGTATCTCCAGACAGAGCCTTCACACCCCATCTACTAATACTCTGCTCTGTCCATGAATGTCTTCTTTTCAGCAATAAACCTTTAAATCACGTAATCTGTTGAGACATTGATTCGTCTACAGCAACAGGACTTTATGGTGAATGAATGAATCTTCCTCTAGAACCTGAGTGGAGATCCTGCCTTTCTTTCTGCTCTGAGGAGGCTTTCCTGATGATGAGTGCTAGCTGTAGCCTGCTTTGATGTTTATAAAGAGCAGCTCACACCCAGATCCATGAGTCTTTGTTTGAGGTGATGATAGGACAACCTAATCCTCAGGCATCAGTTTCATTTACTATTTTCTTGTGTCATTAAGGATAAAAAGGTCCAAAACACTGCTATATAAACTTTACAAATTATATATTTTTCAGTTTTATTTCTGCTTAGAAACCTTCAATTGATTGGAGGATTTGAACAATTTGAATGTCATTTTGATTACTTAGATTTTCTTTTTTTGTTTTTCATTAATTTGAGGCAATAAGAGCTATATAATGCAAATTAATAATATAAATACAATAACATTAAAATAAAGGCAATGACTTTTAATCATACATCAAGATATTTTTAGAATTTTTTACTTCATTTGCTTTTTTCTGTGAGGTCCAGTTCATGTTTCAATATGAAATAGAGAATAACATGTGCTCTATCAAGTAATTGATCTGACAGCTAAAGGGTTATTTTTTAAGTTTAGGTGGCAGTGGGATTTTTCATAGGTCAGTCCTATGTATGTCAGGAAATAACTTGATGCGTTATTATTTTTTGTGCAGCATCAGAAGATTATAATTTTTTGCATCTATTTCAGAATCAATATTAGCATCACTTGATAGAACTGGCAGTTAAAGGATTAAAAGCCTGATTTTAATTTATTTTTTGATTGTTTTGATTAGGTTGATTGAAAGATTTAACATTCATATTTTTATAGCAGAGTTTGGAAGTGAAAATTTTTGCCCTTAATGACTCAATAAAGTAGTAAATTGCACACCTGATGCTGCACACTAATACCAATAATGCATCACAGTTAATATTTTGTGTATTTATTGGGCTGATTTGTAAAATTTCCCAGCCACCTAAAGTTAGTTTTATGAAAATAATTGATTTTTATTATTTGTTTCATAAATAATAACAAGGACACAAAGTAATCAAACTGGCATTTAAAGGGTCAAAATCCTCAAAATGAATGCAAGTTTGGTAGTTTTTAACAGAAAAAATAAATGGCTTGTAAAGTTTTTTGGAAGTGGACATTTTTGTCCTTGATGGCACAAGAAGGTAGTGATTGATGTCAGTGTTTTATTGTTCTATTGAAAAAAAAAATCAATTTGAATTTCAACATTTACGTATTTATCAAGGGAATATTTGTTAGAAAAAAACTCAGCCATAGGCACTAACAGGCAAAATGATGGACAGATGAGGAGGAAACATTGGCTCTTATAGACAAACATGTTGATGATGGTGTATGGGGGTTAATGGAAGGAAGGGGTGTCAGCAGCTGGCCCTGCCCAGGACGAGGCACCTTAAATCCCTGGTGACAAGCTGCTTGGTGGACAACGGCTCTTTGTAAAAGTTCAATGTGCTTACCTTTAAAAGCCTACCTGTCCAGTAGCACCTGTAATTAGTCTGGGTGACCTTTGGGGTCGTTTGTAATTAGAACTAAGCTGAGCTGTGATGATAGGACATGGAGAGTGGCAGAGAAAAACACTAAACCTCAACTTATTGTAGAAAAAAGGTAATCTCTGAGTCTGATAAAGTCATCTCGCCTACAACGTGTGAAGGAAAAGTTATAAAATCTGTGACAAAGTCTCTAAATATCTACCATCTCATAATGAGTGTAGTCTCAATGGGAGGAAGTGTCTCCTGAACCTCCTTGTGTCTCCTGGGAAAGTCCTTGTAGACTATTAACTACTACTGTTCTTAAAGCAGTCTGGATGACTATCAGGATTAGTACTTTCATTAAAAACCTGCCACATCAGATGTCCCTTGTCTTTGACACACCTTTGAAAACGACAACGTACACATTTTGGACAGAGAAGACCGATGGTTTGAGAGAGGAGTTAAAGAAGCCATCTATGTCAAACGTGAAAAACCAACTTTAAACAGAGGAGGAGGACTCAGATTAAATCTTTCCAGCACCTACCAGTCTGATCTGAACTTAATTCCCAGACAATTCACGTCTCTAATCAAAACACCTCACCAGGACTCCAGTTGAATACAGTGGAGACAACACCTCCTCAAGGGGGTAGAAGGAGGTGTGTCACAGACAGAGGAAGATAAGCACAGTATATAAGATTCTCTCTCCTTGACTACATACAGAATTGACAAAGCTACTCGGATGAGCAGTGAAACGTCTTCAAAGAACCAAATAAGTCCAGTTGCCTTTATTTAAAACCCTTTTTTGGATTATCATGACCTGGATGACTGAGAACCTTCACCAGCATACTTCAGACAGAGAACCATTTTCTCTCCGACTTCGAGTCCTGCAGCTGGCTCCATACATCCAATTCAGCCAAATTATGGACATTCCTTTGAGCCAGGACTTCTCTCCAAGCTGGTTCCAAAATTGCGCACAAGTCTGCTAAGATCCACAATCTTATGATTAGATCTTGCAGCGCCAAAGTTAAAGGGTTGAACCAGGTGCTGCTCAGTGATCGTGTGTTTACAGGGACAGTTATTAGCTAATAGCCTGTGGCTATCAGGCTTCTAGAGCTCCTCTCTGTGATAGCTGTGATGGCTCAAGGTAACTAATTATTTTTTCATTTTTTCCTGAACAAATGTTTACACTTCCCCCGTTTCTCTCAGTTGATGTGATTATATTACAGTAATACAGTAGTGTTGTAGTGGTATTCTGCATTTTACAGAGCTTCCAACTTCTAAAACCTCGAATCTGCTGTTCCTCATTTACCTGTTTTTACATAAATCTACCAGTGGTTTTATGGATGACTTTTCAAGGGGTTTCAGGGTTTGCTTTTAGGAAAAGGATTGTCTTTGTTTTTTTTTTTTTTTTTTCATTTTTAGAGATAACAGATTTTTGCTCGACAACCACAATATGCTACATGTGTCTAAGTATGTTTGTTTTTTATTTTATTTTATGTCCTTTAGAGTGTTGTAAACCTAAATTTCCTCAGGAATGAACTGAATAATTTTCAGTACAACAGCACCACGTCAGCTTTATAAAAACTGATGCGATAAAAACTGGATTCCCTGCAGTCTTAAGTCTTTACAGTGAGGTCAGCATTCTCAAGCTAAATAAGAGAGAAACACAAGTCAGGGAGGAGACTCAGGCTGCCCAGTTCTACAAGTCCAGACTTGCACTGATTTAAAGAAGTTTTTTACGATTAGGTTCTGCTTGAGTGCAGGTCCATTTGACCATTTTCATTAGTAAAAGAATCCAAACTGGTTCTGTGTTTCCATTATAAAAGAACTAGACTGCCCTCAGACTGATTCTGTGGTAAATAAATAGTTCCACAAAAGCAACAAAAAGTTTTGGATTATTAAAAGACAAGCTGTTGTACTCAGACAGACCAAACAGAGTTTTCAGGTCAGGTATCACTCACCTCAGTGTAGCTGTCAAAACTTTATAATCTTAAAGGGACTTGAGGGAGCTTTGAAAAACAAACCTCATGAGCGCCGCGCCTGGCGCTGCGAATAACTGCAGCCTTGAATGGGAGCGCACACAAACTTCTCACTAGTTCATAAGGATTCCACCAAAGGCAGCGAGAGGCATGATTCCATAAATAAAAATACATTTTATTAATACAAAAGGAAATATGGTAAAACAATGCCCCGCGACACACACACACCCAGAGGAGAATTTGAGAAATCAAGCATGATAGAATCATGTTCCGCCGCATAGATTTCTCAAATTCACATCACGGAGTGGAGCTCTGGAGCACCTGGAGGACCGTGCGCAGCAGAGCCGCCTTAGATGCACTGTAAGCGGACTGAGGTCCAGGAAACAGTCGGGGATTTGAGGCCTACAATGCTGAGTCCATAAACATCGACAGATTGCTGTGTGGTCGCCTAAAACAGCACCTTTAGCTCTGTGAAGCCCTATAATCCATCAGAGAGGTTTTCAGCTCCACAAACACTGCCAAATAACACCAGTTTTATGAGAAAAACCACTGATTTAGACGAAGGAAGTCCGCCATTGACGAGCAACACTACACAACGGTGCAATACTGCCACCTACTGGATATACATTTATTATTACTTTTTTAGCCCCCCAGAGCGCGCAGAAGCGTCAGTTGACGTCACATCCGTAGGACAGCGCGGGAAATTCATGCCCGAATTGAAATGCACTTTCCAGCTCACCGCCTGTTCAAGACAATGGAATGATACATGGGTGGCCTCATTCTTTTTGGTTTAAAATGCTTCATCACTCCATCCATCCATCCATCTTCTGTAGCCGCTTAATCCTCCACAGAGGGTCGCGGGGGAGCTAGTGCCTATCTCCAGTGGTCAAGAGGCGAGAGGCGGGGACACCCTGGACAGGTCGCCAGTAGGGCTGGGACGACGCGTCGACGTCATCGATGACGTTGACGCGTAAAATACGTCGACGCAAAAAATGTGCGTCGATGCGTCATCGCTTTCAAAACAAACATGGCGCCAGCGAGTAAATCAGTCCACCCGGACTCGTAGTTAAAAGTATGGGACTATTTTAACAGAAAAGGAAGCGAATCAGTCGTTTGTTGGCTTTGTAAAATGGAAATGGCCGACCATAAAAGCACGACGGTGCACCAGCATCTCAAGCGGCATCCAGGAGCAGCTTCCGCAAATGACAAAACACCGAAAGTTTTCTACTTTTTTACTAACGCTGGTTTTTACTAGGGGTGCAACGGAACGCTGGTTTTTACAAGGGGTGCAACGGATCGTCACTGATCCTGATCCCTATGGATCGCCCTCTATAGTTTGGAACGCATGTGTTCCGGACGACGCAGCGCTCGCTAAATCATCTCCGACACTCTGCTTATATGCTTGTGCGCTCTGAATCTGCAAATAATTCCCCTCTGAGAAAGACGTTCGTTTTGCCATCACGTATAGAGGTTCAGGCTGTTGGAGTCGGTCGTTTTAGTACACCAGAACAAAGATCCCTGATCAATATCTGGTCAAGTCTGTTGCGCGCCCGCGGAGCAGCTGATTCCTCTGTCTCTCTCTGTCAGCTAGAATAATCATCTCTCTGATAGACAAACCAGACTCATCTATTTCTGTCAGATAACGTAGTATGTTGGGCTTTTATACGAGCTAATGGACGTTAATATAACCGGAGTTCTAGCAGGAGGCTCAGAGCAGCGCCTGGAGCGTCACGCCCCTCCGCCCAGCTGTGACCGCAGGGAGAGACTAGTTTCACAGAAACAGGTCTGTGACCCCGGAGATTTGCATTTAAGTCTATCTCCCCCATTAATTAGTTTTAATATGATTCAATATTATTATTATTATTACTATTATTATTTATTGGTTAATATAGCCCTTTACAACAGTCAACTAGACAGCCAAAGTGCTTTACAAGCCTAAGTAAAAGCAAAAATACATATAAAAGAATGCATTAAAAACAAACTAAGAATTAAAAGGAATCAGAAAACTGGAATAAAAGTCAACACTACGGAGTGTTAAAAGCCTTCCTGAATGAAAACGTTTTAAGATTGAATTTAAGAAGGCCCAGGTCAGTGACTAGTCGTAGGTCCAATGGAAGCTGGTTCCAGAGTCGGGGTGCCGCCACAGAGAAAGCCCAGTCACCCCAGTGTTTATATCTGGTCCTCAGAACTTTTAGAAGAAACTGGAATGAAAATTGTATTGAAGCATTGGATTGACATCTTGAGTTAAATGTTGTACTACTACAAACTTTATTTTCAAGTTTTTTATTAAAATGTGTTCAAATGAAGAAATTTGTGTTTTATTTCATTGAGATACTTAAAATAGCAAATGTCAAATTACTATACAAGTCAAATAATGGGGAAATAATCGGTAATCGAATCGAATTGAATAGAAAAATGAATCGTTAGATGAATCGATGCATCGAAAAAATAATTGCTAGATTAATCGATTACAAAAATAATTATTTTGCCCAGCCCTAGTCGTCAGTCCATCACAGGGCCACACAGAGACGAACGAGACAAACAACCACACACCCACTCACACCTAAGGACAATTTACCAGCCCAATTAGCCTGACAGTCATGTCTTTGGACTGTGGGAGGAAACCGGAGTACCCGGAGGAAACCCACGCACGCACGGGGAGAACATGCAAACTCCACGCAGAAAGGCCGCAGAGCCGGGATGCAAACCCATGACCTCCTTGCTGCGAGGCAACAGTGCTAACCAACTGCGCCACCATGCAGCCCTGCTTCATCACTCATTAACCTAAATAAACTGAACATGCAATTATTATTTTTCTTCAACAACTCCCTCATGTCCCTTTAAAAAAAAAAATTACATCTAAAATCTACCATAGTTTCTGGACTTTAAGCCACTACTTTTTTCCCCACGCTTTGAACACCGCGGCTTAAACAATGATGCAGCTAATTTGGGGATCTTTAAAAGCTCACAAGCTTTATGCTTAACAAAAGAGTCACTAACCACAACTGGCTGCATGTGAAGAGCAACTTTTGCTCACATCTGCCAGTGGATCAGGACCGCGTAGAGCAGTGTTAAATAGTGATGGGATTTATGGCTCTTTAAAGGGAGCCGTTCACCTCAAAGGGCCGTTCAAAAACTGGCTCTTTAATGTTTTTTTATTTGTTTTTTTTTTTTTTTTGCATTATTTTGAAAGAGGAATGTCATGTGGAACTATGTTTGGGGTCACTCTTTGTTGCGACACCTACATGTGCGTCACTAATAACCTTCCTTGATTGAACTGACAGGTTCATGTTGCTATGCTCAATGATGTTTTAAATACAGCTGTTCTGTTTCAGCCAGTGTAGTTGAATATTGCCTCCTGGTCTCAAATGTGAGAGTTAATACAAAAAAAATGAACAGTTCTTTACAAGGACTTGAATCTCATCAGTCACATTGAAGAGCCGCTCAAAAGATTTGACTCGTTCATGAACGTCACATCACTAGTGTTAGAAAATCCATGGGTTTCAAAAATCCTGGACTGCTGCGTGATGGAGAGGACAGCGTAAGCTCAAGAGTCAGTTTGCCTCGGGATGAAAGTGACGCTGAGCGACAACGGAAGAGACTGAAGAAGTGTGTGATGAAGTATCTCTGAGTCTGTTTATTTGTGACACTGAAGAAGAGGACTTTAGTGGTTTAAGTGTGCAGAAGATGAAGATAGCGATCAATGGCCTTTACCGGAAGGCTGCTGTACCGGTATCTTTTATTTTTTTTAACCAGCCATCTTACGGGCACTGTTCGGGGAAAAAAGCATACTGGTACATATTTAATTAAAAGTTTAAAAAAATCTTTTAGTGTAAATATCTAATGTCACTACGTAGACGGCTGCAACTTATAGACAAGTGCAGCTAATACATATAAGTGTATAATTCTTTGTCTTTTCATAGTTAATAGGTGTGGCTTATATTCAGGTGTGCTCACAAGTTCAGAAATTACAGTATTTGCTGGACAGAGCTGTAAGATCTGGTGTCTGGTAGCTTTAATAAAGATAAATGTTCTAGAAAACATTTTTTTTAAATAAACAGGCTGAATAATAGTTTAATTGCGCTTTAGCAGCACACAAACATATGTTCAAACATTTGAGTGTGAACTGAGCATACGAACACTTGTACAGCAGCATGTCCTCGGTGTGTGTTGCATCATCCTGTTAAAGTGCACGTGAATGATTCTGTGTCCCGCCATGCACAAAAATGGATAAATTGTTTAGCTGTTCAGTACGTTTGCCTGCAGGGGTAAACTGGAACATAGCAGCAGTCAACTGTGACAATTCAAGAAATTGAGAGAGACGAGTCAGAGACAAAGACGTGGAAAATATCAGCCGTGAATAGCTCACCTCCATTTCAAGAGAATGGGCCAGCTGATGTTCAGACAGAATAGATATGCAAATAAGACTGGGTCTGTCTATTTGAACAGCCTTGTGGGGATTATTGCAAAAAAATAAAAATTGAAAAAGGTTAAAAATGACAAAATAAGCAGACAGAGAAACAACATCAGCCTGTAGAGAGCGAGGAGTTGTTCCTGCCAGTCAGCTGAAACAGATATAAACGCTGTCAGAGACATAAAGGTAAACAAGTCTGATTAAGGAGGAAAAAGGAGAGGAAAACACTCACTAAAAGTCTGTTATATGGCCTCTTTCTATACATACCTAACATCACTCACATCTTTTGAAGCAGAGTTAATTAATTCATTAATTATTAATTGAATAATTCTGATCAGACAGACTAAGTAACTAACATACTCGCTAACCACTGGTCACAGCGCAGCCAAGATCAAAGTAAATAGCAAAAAAATACTAAATCTCATAGTTCCATAGCGGTTCATGCTAATACTATTTAATAAAATGTTACAGTTCTAGTAATTTTGGATTACATGTTTTTTCTGGCTTGGAGTAGTGAAAGTGAAACTTAACGCGAGTCGCTCAGCTCAGGCTGCAGTCGGTGTGTGTGACAGGCAGTGGGATAGATAGATACTGCTACAGGCAATGGATGAATGTAACACTGGTGCACAGGGGAGCGCAGTGGTGAAAGAAACTGCATGCACACCTGTGTGGCACTTACAGTATGTTCAGCCCTGTATATAAAAATATAGATATGTAAAGTAAATGTTGAAAGCAGTATTTAGAACTGCCTTACCATAACCCTATAACAGATTAGAACATGTTTTAATAAAGCAGAGATTAGTTTTGGATCTGGCCTTATTGTTAATAACCGCTAGCTAGTTCCCAGGCTAGTTTCTGACCTGTGGTTTCCAACAGTCCCTTAAAGTATATATATATATGTATATATGTATGTACATGTATATATTCACACCTTAGGTTGACTAAAGTGCTGTAAAGAAACAACAAAAAGAAATATTATAGTATGTATGAACTAAGTAGTCTGTTTAATCATCAGTGTGCAGCTGCAGGTGGGCGGGTCACTGCTTTTGGGCTTGTTTATTTTAAATCGATAGCTTTTTCTTCCCTTCAAGTGAGATCTGATAACCACAGGGACAAATGAGACAGTCAACCATTCACACACTCACTCACACCTAGAGATGATTTAGACTTAACCCAACATGCCTGTATTTGGTACGTAGAAGGAAACTGGACTACCTGGATCGCTGTGAGGGCAGTTCTACAACCAGTTTCACCACCACATAACCCTTATTATTATTATCAGCTTAGTAATAATATTTTCATTACATCTTTGATATTAACCTACTCATGCTGCACTTTTTACAACTCTGATGTTTTATTTTAGGTATAAAAATGTCTGAACTATCCCTTTAATAGATTTATTTATATTCTCAGCTGTTACTTCTGTCACATTTGTTCCCTGAGCTTTGGGTTGTCCACATTCTGACAGTTCCCATGGACTCTCCATCGGCATTTGTCTCCTCAAAGCCTAATAATGAAGCTAATGACTGTCACTGGTGTTTGATTAAGCCCCTGCCCTGGCAGCCCAGGGGGCTCAGGTGTTCTCGCTGTAATTAACACATGGTAATTAATTTACAGAGGAGTTAGAGGAGGATGAGGGTGCCCCAGAGGTTAAGAAAAGCATTTGTTATGTGAGACGGAATGAGTTGCGTCATATTCCTGGACTGCGTGTCAGGCCAAAGAGAGACGTCTTTAACATTCCACTCAGATGGTTTTGAATTGAAACAGCTCGTGAGTTGTATCCCGTCCTGATTGTCTAGACCTCACTGCTGCCTCTTGGCTTGCACAATCGTTACCCCTCAGCTAAGGCTGTTATGGTGTTTGACTTTCAGGTTTCAAGAACAATTGTTCTGACTTTTGGGGGAATGTGTAGAGACTTTAAGCGTGTGCACTGGACTGCTGTAGTTATAATCATCCTCGGTGGAGGGCCGTGCTCTTTGACAGCCCTTTGAAGATGAGTCAAAAAAATGATCAGGTCAGCGCTGGAGGGTTCTTAAAGCACACATTTTGCAAAGTTATTTGGTCCAGTCACAAAAGACAGCGTGTCTTCGTGGCAGTTCAACTGGTTGAAAAACATTTAGTTAAATTAGGTGACACCACGAATCTCGTAGAGGACTATGCCTTAATTCGATCACTCCAAGCGTGAAATTATCTCACCCCCACTGGCAAGTTTTGTACAAAAACATGCACTTCTTTAAAAAGGCTGCATTCAAGTTGAAATAAGTTGCCATTATTTGCAGCTATACCACCTGCATCATTGTTTAGAAACACCACGAGGAGCGACTGGATGGAATTAGTCCAACGCTGCTATCATCACATCGTCTTTATTCAAACTGTAACGACTTTAGAATGTTAATGCAGAGAAGTTTCTTCTTACAGGAGAGGTCAGTAGAAATACTTTTGTGTCCTGATGTCTTTTTGCCCAACAGATGTTTCATTTTGCTGTGACCGAATGAAACAGGCGACACTGTAAACATTTAACTGCTAAGATGTCCTTCTTTATTGCACTGAACATCTCTTTCACACCCTTCCTCCTGCATTTTTAATTCACATTTTCCTTGTTCTCCTGAACTGTCCTCCATCTGTTTTACCTTTTTTAGTTTCTACCTATTTTTATGTGCTACTTCTTTATTTTTTCATTACTGTCTAATCAACAACTGCCAGGTTTACCGAACGGACAACAGACAAAACGCACCGAAGTGATCAATTTCGGCGGACGAAAGCGTTCTTTTAACTAGACAGCGAGGCGTCCCAAGCTACCGTTAAACGAACGGAACATGTAAACACAATCACAAAGTGACATAAAAAGTGCTTAAAACACAGAAGAAGTACAAGAAGAACCCCATGAAACATACAGTACACCCATCATAATCAGTTACAAAGTTTTAGACTTTGGTTGATAGCTGACGTGGCACTGTAGTGCTTTTATCTTAGCTGTTGTTATCTGTTAGCTTAGTTAGCATTAGCTTATAGCTTGCTACGGCCTAACAAATATTAATACGTAGATTTTATGAATGAAAACCTGGCTAACCTGCCATTTATGTTTTAAAGCCTGGCCTGGCTCGCCATTTATGTAGCGTAATATAACCTGATTTTATCGTTATAGTACGGACACACTTCTGCAAAGTTATCAGCTTAGTTTTGTTGGTTTTAATGCTAATCACTGTTAGCTACCTTCACTAAACTGACGGTTATGCAGGCATCTAGATTCACTTTGATTCAAAGGGAGACCTACGCACGTATATTTGAAAGGTATAACCCAGAAGCTGACTTAGACTTCAGTTATTTTATTAAAGAAAACAGATTGGATAAACAGACAGATATGAGGTAGATAGTTGCATCTTAAGAGATTCTTCTGATGTTATTAAGCTGAGAGTTAATGACGAGAGCCCGTGATATGTTAATATCTAGGGATCTCGGCTAGTTAGTTCTGAGGGGAACTAAGCTAACTTGATGGAGTGTTATTTATCAATAGCCTCGGGTTTACCAGGTCGGGTTGGTACCTACTGAACCGCTCCAGATCGCCTCGGCGTGGAGGTGTAGGAGGTTCGTCGAGTGCCGTTGTCGGACGAACCTCGGAGTTGTCCCCGAGACCCGAAGGTCGGTTCGAGGCACGGAGGTGTCTGAGCGAGTCGGTGTCAGCGGCTCCATGATCGGCTGGTGCAGAGGCTAACCGGCTTTCCCATGGCAGGTGAAAAGAAGCAGACAGATGGTATCTGACTTCTTAGCCGGAGCAATGTTGTCATCGACCGGTGAGGCTGGCTACTCACGAGCTCGGTCGGCACAGAGGCCTTCCGTGTAGCGGAGGAAAACGGAGGCCGTGTTCTCTCGTCGTGGGGTTGACGAGAACTCGAGAGACTCAGCTCTTCCAGGCAGGAAGTTGGGACGTGGCCCGCTTTGGACGCGTGGACCAATGGGAACGGAGTTACCAAGTCACGTGATTCTCGTCATTAGAAACCCAGGAAGTTTAATGGATTATAAATATGTTTTAACCCTTTAGCAAAAGTAGAACCATAAAATAATACTGATGCAACATCAACATTCATGAATACTGGAAGAAGATGAATTAATCATATTAAGACATTTCTGGACAGTGGATTAAAAGGTAGTGTCTTTAGAATGAGACATCAAAGAGTTCTTAAGTTTAATTATTAATTAAAGGAAATCTCTTGAGTCTTCCGACACGACCGGTCCTGGAAGGAATGTTGATTCAGGTTACAACATAATAAAAGAGTCATTTTAATCCAAGTTATTAGGAAAAAAATGAGTTATTGTTGTGATGAACCAAGGGGTCAGAAATCAGAGATAGTAACGCTTTGCCAGCGCTACATATCCCCCCTTATTTCAAGACGAGGACTCCTAGCAGAAGGTCGTTGCCTTGAAATACCAATCCGATGATGGAGGACATCGTGGGTCATCATGAACCAAAGGGAAGAAAGGTTGTGGTACCCTTCCACCAGACAGAGTCAATCAAAAATGAATCAGAGCTTGTGTTTTAGAGATTACCAGACACAGGGGCACCTGTGTCATTGACCTTCAGGAATTTGGAAGCATCCCACACCGGAAACAGAATCAGGAGGAAGGCACCTATCCAAACGGTGCCAGGAGACTGAGGAGTGGGCCAGTCCGTGAAGGGGGTCGGCAGCAGCGGCGTCGTTGATGAAGAATTCCAACCCAGAGCAGCGTCGGCAGAAGAGTCGCAGACGAGACCAGTTGGGACCTTGGACGTCCGGTCGCTGGACAGTAGAGCAGAAGAAAGGCACAGCACAGCAAAACAACCACAATCTGGTAAAGGGGCATTCAAAATGTGTGAATGTAGGCAGATTTGGTTAAAATAAACTAGAAAAATTAAATTAATCTAATTTAAAAATAAGGCTATGTGTCATGCCATTACATTTAATTAAGGATTTAACCTATTTAAATGATTTAAGAGCTCTATTTTGTATAAAACTCTGAAGAGATTGACTTCACTCCCATGAGGTTACTCTAGGAGTGACACTTTTAAAGTGAATTTGGAAAGACATTACGTCATATTTTAACCTAAGTTTAACTATTTAAAGTTTTGGAAATAACTTAGTAAACTAAGGATTGAGTTTTTGAGAACCAAAAATTGAGTTTTGGAAATAGTGAAATCAGTCATATTAGATCTGAAATCTAAAGTTTTAGAGGACATTTTGT
>SSNR01000053.1:662314-679056 GCA_006937965.1 Callopanchax toddi | reverse complement strand
AGGGGGGGGGGGGGGGCTGAGCAGTCGCTTCATTCACTCTGTTGAGTAGGAGAATGTTTTCAGGGTCACCAGATAAGATAACAGAATGTGTTTGGAGCAGGCAGTCCTGTTTGTTACAGCCGCCTTAAATGTCCGTCACTGGCTTCATCCCGTCCAAATTTGAAAACCTGGCCAGTCCCATCTGATCCGTGTAGTTCGACACATCGATCGTAATTCACTCCGCGCCAGAGTTCGTTCGCAGACAGTCCTACGAGACAACTCAGTCCTCGCGAGTGTTTCAGTGTTCAAAGCACGCATCAGCCCCCTTTGAAGCACAGGAATCCTGTCAATTGCACCTGTTAGCTCCATTGTTTTCCGATAAACCAGGTCCATGCAGATTCCAATGAGCGTGCACCCGATCATCATTAATCCAAAATTGTAGACCTCCAGAGACAGACTTGCAGGACCCGCAATCTGATCCATTACAAACCCCACAGCTCTTGTCTCAGTCAGCCGCGGAGTCCCCTCCTCCGTTTTGAGAGTGTAAAAAATTTTATCCATTTTGTTGGGAAGCCAGCAAACCAAAGCCATATCAAGAAAAATAAAAATATTTAACCAGAAGGAATGAGGAAAATGCTCAGAAGACAAAAACAGCTGCAGGAGGAACACACAAGGGAGAGAAGGAACAGTGCGACCGCTCTCAACAGAAGCCGGAAGAAGAAGGAGTGACTGTGTCTGTAGTGATTTTAGCATAGAGACACCTGTCTGAAGGTCCATTCACTGGTTAATCAGTATTCCTGGCTACCATCACATCTTGAAGACAAAACAACCTCCAAGCAATTCAGAGAAAAAGTTAATGAACACTATCAGTCAGAGGATAGATACAGAAACATTTGTAAGGCAATGATCATTCCCTGATGTTCAGTAAACTCATTTCGGCCACTTTTATCCGCGATCTCGTTCTTTTGGTCATTACCCAGAGCTCATGACCATAGGTGAGGATTGGGAGGTAGATCGACCGGTAAATCGAGAGCCTTGCTTTCCGGCTCAGCTCCTTCTTCACCACAACAGACAGTTCAGCGTCCGCATCACTGCAGACGCTGCCCCAATCCGCCTGTCGATCTCCCGCTCCCTCCTTCCCTCACTCGTGAACAAGACCTCGAGATACTTGAACTCCTCCACTTGAGGCAGGACCTCTCTCCTGACCTGGAGTTGGCAAGCCACCCTTTTCCGACCGAGGACCATGGCCTCGTATGGCTTTCTCCCACTAAAAATAATAAAATGAGATTTTTTTAATATTTAAAGATAATTTATTCAATTTGAACCATCTATTGTAGGCAGATAGACCATAATTGACTTTCTCAATCAATGAATCAAATTTTGAGTGTGACATAACTAAAGTTGTGTCGTCTGCAAACATAATGCGAGATAGCATGTGAGAGACATTAAATATATCATTTATATAAATAAGGAACAGCAAAGGACCCAAAATGGAACCTTGTGGAACCCCACAAATGAAGTTTAGCTTTGTTAGAAAAGAACCCTTTAACAGAAACAAATTGAGTTCTATTAGAAATGTAATCAGATAACCATTTGTAACTAGTATTTCTAAAACCATATTTTATGTAACTTATCTAATAGTATTTTATGATTGACAGTGTCAAATGCTTTAGATTCTAAAGGCAGCCTTCTAAATTTTAGAAAGCTGCCTAAGGCTCTCCCAGGTCAGCCGAGAAACATAGTTCCTCCAGCATGTCCTGGGTCTTCCTTTAGGTCTCCTCCCAGTTGGACATGCCTGGAACGCCTCACCAGGGAGGCATCAATAAGGCAGCCTAACCAGATGCCTGAACCACCTCAACTGGCTCCTCTTAATGTGAAAGAGCAGTGGATCTACTCCGAGCCCCTCCCGGATGACCGATCTCATCATCCTATCTCTAAGGGAAAGCCCAGACACTGCAGAGGAAACTCATTTTGACCGCATTTATCTTTTATCCCTCAGTCATATACAAGACCCCGAGATACCTAAACTCCTCCACTTGGGGTAAAACCTCATCCCATCTCAATTAAATATTAAAAACTATATGTTTTTATTATTATTTCATGAAATGTTCATTTAATACCAAGCTACCTCTCTGTTCTTGGGCCTTATCTACAAATGTAAAAAAAATATAATACTACCAGTGATAAAGAAATGCAAAATATGACTTAAAAGTATAGTTTAACCAGCGGAGGAGGGATTCTGGCTTAGATATTTTCAACAACATACCAGGTAGTGATCAGTTACTTTCACACGAGTATCCTGCAAATGTTGTTCTCTTACAAGTTCAAACTTGTAGCTGCTCTGTCAGCTGATCAACCAGTTTGGTGGAAAACCTATTTTCTGATATGTTGTAGAATTAGAACTCTTTCCATCACAAATCTAACAGCCAGCCTTTATGTGGGACTGTTGGGTCAGTGTACTCTGATCTACTGAGGAGTGTCCATGAGAGTTTCAGCGCTTTCTGTGTTCTAATTTTTTTTATCTGAAGGATCCTGAAGAGTGTATCAGAGTGGGAAGAGGTTACAAAGGATTCTCATTCTTTAGATATTCTTATTTGTCTTTTATTTACCTCACTTTGCAGCAGGAGTTAATTCCAATAAAAATTCCATAAAATGCTCATAGTTTGAATACAGCATTCAAATGACTGAATTCCTTTTTTATTATATACATGTAGATCAATATTTGTTACATTTTTCCTTCTATTTCAACCAATTACATTATTGACCCATTCAGGACTTTATTTATAACTGTTATTCTTTTTAAACTAATTCACTTTTTGTATTGAAATACATTGAAATAGCTCCAAATCATTAAAAACAACTTTATGCTCTTCTAATGTTACCTGTTTCAGCTAACTTCAACCTAGAGACCTTGTTCAAACTTTAAACAAGTCACAAGTTGTTGAACTATTACAGTACGATTCAGTTTTGTCAAATCACATCTTAAGTTTGATGAAAATTTGTTAAAAATTCAGTTTTTCTCTGCCTCTGATGATGTCATCACTTCATTTATGCTTCTTAAAATCCTATTGGGAACAGTTTGAAGTTTTTCAATGTTTGAAATGTATTTATTTATTTATTTATTTTAACATATGTTTATAGGGAGGATTAACCCCTTGAGATGAAACATTACGAGGGGGTCCTCCATAACAACAAAAACAAGAAGAACAAATGAACAAGACAGCAGAACAAAGATCAAAATCAAAGACAACAGCAAAACACACAACACATACACACACCCGAACACACAACGGCTCATCATGTTCAAACCCACCCCACCCGATACAAACCCCACAACAACATGATTAACAAATAAAAATACATAAATAAATAAATAACTTAAAGAAAAAGAATATGCATGACCAGTAAAGTCAATAATCAGAGACACAATCAGCAGCACATACACATGTTTCAAAAAATGTTCTGTCAGAGCTCTTCGGAACATTGTGAATGAGGATATAGAACGAATAAATAAAGGAAGATTATTCCAGTCATACGGCGCTTTAAAACAAAAAGCATATTACCCAACCTCTCTTTTAATTCTGGGAACAGAAAAAAAGATCTGATCATCATGTCACACACTGTGAAGTGAATTATAACGCACTAAATGTAACTTAAGATAATCTGGGTAGTTAAAGTAAAAACGTTTGAAAATAAACTGAATCCAGTGAAACTGTCTCCTGGCAGAAGGTGCAAACCAGGAAAGTTGTTCATACATACACAGCATTGTGTCCTAAAGGGACAGCGAAGCACAAAACGACAAAGACTGTTGTAGGACACATCAATAGAATGCAGACAGGAAGCAGTAGTGTTCTGATAGATAATGTCAGCATAGTCTAACGTAGGCAGAAGCAGCTGTCTGGCTATTCTTTTTCTAACCAGAAGATGAAGACGGTTAACAGATTGATAAAGTATTTAAAGTCGAGAATTAAGTTTATGTGTAGTGGCTTGAACATGAGTCCTAAAGGATAGATCAGATTCCAGCCAAACTCCAAGGTATTTATAGGTCTCAGTTGGCTCCAGAGGGGAAGAGTCAAGAAAGCAAAGATTAAGGTGTTTTTCAGCTATATCCAAATCTTTCCTATGAAACAGTAACAAGTAGGACTTGGTTTTGGAAATGATGTCTTTCTGCTTCTTGTTTAATATTTTAAAAATAATTTTGCCAATATTTAGAGTTCAATTCAGCAGAATTCAAACATTTTACTTTATTCAGCACTCAGTATTCAAACAGCCTTTCTATTCTACTTTGTCTAGTTTATTTATTTTTGCTTAGCTTTAAACTAAGTTTTGAATATATAACCATTTCAAATGGTATAAACACATTAACAAATATAAATAAATATCTTTTATGTAACAACTTATCAGTACTGTGAGTGATATTTAGATTTTACTACATTAAAACAGGGATTTCTCATATGCTATATTACCTGTTTATAAACCTCTACAATTTAGCACAACTACATTCAAGTGGCCATGCTCTTTGCCCAGCAGCATCTCTTGCTGGAGCTGTGCAGGACGGGCTGCGACTTAGGGGTAGTGTTCTGCACAGACTCTACCAAGAAGTTGCAGCAGTTGTGTGACTCGCTCGGCGCCCGGCCACACCCCCTTTCCCAAGACCATGTTCCAAATCACGCATGGTGTGGCCACATTCAAGGGGAGGGGCGTGCTGGGTGCAGAGTGAGCAGCAAACCCGCGGTAGCTTTCCGGTAGTGCTCACATGCCTCCTTGGAAATCGCCCCTTCTCCCTGGACTGAGGACCGGGTCCTGGGTTTGCTTCGTGGTCTGGACAGAACCAGGTCTGGGTCCGGATCCCGACCGCGGCCCACCTGTTAGTGACCTCTGTTCTCTGCACTTTGAGAAGTAATCCAAAAATCACTGATACATGTGAAACGTGACCAATAGACAGGTGTGCAAACAGGCAGCAGCTGCTGTGCATGTGCACTAAATATGTGTATTAGAGCTGGACAATATAGAAATAAAGCCTATCGATATTAAAAAATTTATATTGATTGATAATCAATATTAATTGAAAATATATTTTAAGTGCAGCCCTGGCCATTTAATGCTATTCCTTAATGAACTACGTTTATTAAAGAATACATAAAATAAGGAACAGACAAAAACTGAATTGATTTCAACCTTTTATTCAAACATTTTAACCAAACCGATGGTCTCGGCTGAATAATTAAAGCCGCACTCTGGATTATTTCAGCAAGAGAGCAGTTTTTGAATCTAGCTTCCAAAGGCTCCTCCTCAAAACACCTCGACACGCATAGTCCGCTATGTCCGAGCGCGAGCAGAAAGCAGTCTGAGCGCGAGCAGAAAGCAGACTGAGCTCGAGCAGAGAACAGTCTGAGGGCGAGCACAGAGCGGTCTGAGAGCAAGCAGAGCTGGCAGAGCAAGGAGTTTGTCAGAGTTGTGCGCACACGCCTCAAAATTTTGTGCGCTCACATAGATGTGTGCGCTCAAGTCAGTGTCACCGCTCGCTCAAGCAGATGGCACAAATATTCCTCTATAAATGTGTAGGGTTTAATCACTCACAGTTCACAATCTTATTCCAACAACACTACGAGGGTCTGAAGAGCCCTCTCTGTCCCTGCTGCTTCTGATATTAGCTCTGTTAGCACCGAGCTGCTGCTGGACTCTGAAGCTGAACTTGACTCGGCCCTGGATGAACTTTCTGACCAAAATAAACGCGTAATCCTGTCAAGCCTTGCCATTCTGTGAGGTGAAAGGTTTAAAAATAAAAATAAACTCGTCTTTAGCTGGAGAATGGGTAGGTTTTTAGTAGAAATGAGCCGTGAGTCCTCAGTGAACGCTGAGACAGCAGAGAAACACACGGAGCGTCCTGTACGACAGCGCCCCCTACTGGTACAGGTTTGGTGGATGCGCGTGTTGAGAGAATGCAGAAATTTGAATTTCATTGGCTGAAAAATGTCGGCGGCAAGAAAAAATGGAAAGGGGTCTCTAGGAGGAAGGAGGGTCTTCATCAGAATGACAGATGTTGTGGAACTCAACCCATAGATCATAGTTTAGACCTGAAATATCATTTAAAACATTTAGAAAACTTTGATACATAGAAAAATAATCCAGAGAGCCGCTTTAAATTAATTGATCAGGATGAGTCGGAGAACAGAGAGAGAGAGAGGCAACAAAACCTCGTGTCGTAATTATAAAAATAAAGAATGTTGAATTCCATTCTGACAAAAATATAAAGTTTGGTGAGTTCAGATGAAGAAAAAGTGTTGATGGTTCATTAAATCCAGTGCTGTATGACGAAAGCCTCCCCCTCCCTCCCTCCCTCCCTCCCTCCCTCCCTGTCTGATGGTGACGCGTCGTTGGTTTTATTATTTTGGGACATGACTAACTGACTTTGAGTGATTATAGATCCTGTCTTTGAACCAGGAGAAGACAGACAGCTGAACCACCCAGGGATCAGCTGTTTTACCATCCTCCATAAATACACAAAACTGAGCTTCGGCCGTTTGAATGTTACGTGTCTGTTGGCTCGGTTTGGCTTGTGGTCTGGGTCCGGTGTTTGAGCTTCATGTGGTCAGTTCGGGTTCAGGTTGTGTTTATCCCAGTTTGGTTTGCGGTAGAGGATCAGAGGATTTCTCCTCCGTACGTGGATCCCTACTGGGGGCGACAGCTTGTATTCCTGCAGCTTCGAGCAGCTAAATGCTAAAACAGGTTGGTTGTGTTACCAGACTGGGTTTAACTGATCCTCTGCTCATTTTGCAAAGTAAGTAAGTAAGAAAAATTTTATTTATAGAGCGCCTCTCAAAATAAAAATCACAAAGCGCTTAACAAGAGAAAACATAGGTACAAAATAAACAGATTTGAATAAATGAGTAAGGGTTGAATAAACATGACACAAATGAAAACAGACTTAAACAAAGACAGCTTTAAATAGATGAGTTTTTAGCTTCTTCTTAAATGAGTCTACTGAGTCCACAGACCTCAGTGAGAGTGGAAGAGAGTTCCAGAGTTTTGGAGCTACAGATGAAAAGGCTCTGTCTCCTTTGGTTTTCAGTCTGGTTTTGGGGACTGAGAGCAGACCTCAGTCAGAGGGACCTGGAGGGAGTGTAAGGTTTTAGAAATGCAGGAATCTGTCAATGCAGGGCTCTCCAAGTCAGAACAAATGACCGTTGTTTGGTTTTTGTCTGACTTGTAAAAACGAAAATATTGCCATGCTGGTTAACTAACAAACTAAACTTTTTTCCGAATAATTTCCTCTGCCTCTCCTTGCAGAGACCTGCTGTTTTAGCGACCTGCTCTGTTTTGGTCTGAGAGGGGAGGGGCTTAGTGACAGACTGCCTGGGTCTGTGCTTCTGATTGGTTAGAAGTAAATAATGACTCTAGTATTACATTACCTGGTTGGATAAAATGAAAAAAGAAGGAAACTTTTTAAATCAAACTTTTAATCGACCCATTTTTTTCTATTGAGCCACACGTCTATTGATAGATATTTATTGTCATTGAATTATCGTCCAGCCCTAGTGTGTATACCAGTTCCCTTTGCGACTACACCCCTTTGCAGATCTGTGCTGTTGTGGTACAGATCACCCAGCCCATGATTACACACTGACAAGCTGAGCAGCTGGTTGTAAGTTATGCATTCTGATCTGCAGTGAAGGAGCACTCATACGGCTGCTTATTGACATCCCAGAGACAAACTCTCAGCGAGGACATGAGCACCAGACATCAGTGCCACATAAACCATGTTTCCACTATTGGAACTTCAGGGTAAACCGAAATTGACTGGGACAAATCAGCTGGCTCATTCCCCTCAGTGCTCGTGTTTCCATTACAGCCATGTACAATGTAGCCAATGTAAAAAGAAGCGATGGTTGCGGCGTATTTTGCTGTTTTTATACATAATGATGGGAGTGCTGAACAGAAGGATGAGTATACTTCATGACGAATTAATCCAACCTCGAAGACACGGTCATTTTGCAAGCTCTGACAACAACACACAGGTAACTTATCTCGGTGCCGTGTGCTTTCATCATTTTCCTTCATCCCACAACCAATCAGCACGAGTTAACCACATGTCCCACTCCGCGAGTCTATCAGGCCGATCCGAGTACCTGCCCCTGATCAGGGACTCCGTTGATCCCTGAAATGGCCCTGTCAGAGCGGCCCGATGAAGTGGAGACACGAACAAGCCTCGAAGTTCTTGTAAAATTACCCTGAAGTTCCGATAGTGGAAACGGGCCTATAATGACAAAAGTATGTGCAATAAAGCTGATTTAGGAAAACATATTTGTTAAATCCAGATTGTTATAGCCACGTCTTTACAGTAAATCCATATAAGTAGGGCTGTCAAAATTAACGCGTTATTAACGCGTTAACGCAAAGCCCCCATTAACGGCGTTATTTATTTTAACGCGCGATTAACGCGCAGGCCGCCGTAGTTTTGCTTTGCAGGCATATGAACAACACACAGGTCTAGCGACGCATGCAGCTGATGCAGAGAGCCCTCCTCCCCCTCGGAGAAATTATAAAGTTTTCAGCAGAGACGCCACAGGCCTACATCCTGTGAACTTTCAACAGCATCGCCAGTAACGGACTGGCAACCTGGAGAACCGGGAGATCTCCTGTCTCCTCGCCGCTAAACCTGACCCGCTCTGTGATTATACCGACGAACAGGACGTTTCACCTCTCCTCTGCTCACCGAGGAGAGCAGGAGAGACCTAGAACTAACAACCAATTTCATAAAACTAAAGTTTAAAGTTGTAACAAAGGATATTGCAATGTTAGAACATGGTCAACTTCAAACAAAAATAAATGATATCAATATTGAAATCCTTGTTTTATATTATTTTAATTAACCAGGTAAATTTAATTGAGATTAGGAACATTTGTTGAGCATTCTGAAAAGCATTATGTTTTGCAAATGACACTAAGAGTCTGTCAGAAAAAGTCCAGCTTTAGACATTTTTGGGTTTAATAGGATGATGAAAAGGTCCTAGTGTGATGTGATGAGTAGAACTAATTCTATAGGAGAGAAATCATTTGATATTAAGGCTGATTCAACCTGTCAGAGTCAGAATGGATGCTACATCTGATTTCTTGTATCACATCTTGGCAAGTGAAGTAACTGGTGAACAACCTGTATTTAAATTAAAATAATATTTGAAATAAGAAAAAAGAAATTTAGGTCAGTTGAGGGCATCTTAAAAATTTGCGATTAATTGCGATTAATGGTGAGTTAACTATAGACACTCATGCGATTAAGCGCGGTTAAAAAATTTATCGATTGACAGCCCTACATATAAGTAAAGCAAATTTGTTATAGCAACATTGCTAAAACCATATTGTTAAAGCCACATACTTACAGTATATCTCATTGTTAAAGCAAAGTCACAATGTTATGGTCAGTTTGTTCTAACAATGCTGTTCAAGCCACATTGTTAAATCTACATTGTTCAATTCATATAAAAATTAGTTTGTCCTTTACAAACATATGAGCCATTTCATGACTTTGTTCATTAGCTGCCATCACTTCAGGGCATCCTGCCGTCGGACTTGCCAAACCCCAGAAAGCCTGCTGAGTTCTCCGGATGTGGTTTTGCTTGTAAGGTGTTTTTATTTTGCCGCATGAGGGAACCTAGCCAGAAAAAGGCTTATCTTTATTCTGTTTATTCCATTCTTTATATCCACTTACAGTAACACGGCTTAACCTAGCATTGTGGATAATAAAGTGTTCTGATTGTCTTTGTCTCTTTGGCACATTTCTTGAACAATACAATGCTACTACTACCCATACAAAAGCACAATACTTGGGCGTTCAACAAAGTGCAAGCTGCCAAAATCGTCCTCGCTGATGACAAACAGCTAGTCTCCAGGGGAAGTCTTGGCAGGTGGTGCTGATCCAGTCATACAGAGCCTGGAGGAACAGCACATCCTGGATGGAAAGCTGCCAGTTCATCCTGTCTGTATCAGCTCTCAAAGCCTTTCATAGGTACCTGTGATTACCTGATCATTACACCCTCAGCAGCCCAACTTCACTCATATAATGCACATATTTTTCAGAAGAAGGTCACTAAATTGATGATCGTATATTAGACAATACTTGTTTGAGTAAATTAGCATTTAAAATATTGCAGAGATGTAATAGTTTGACGGATCTTCTTTCACACCTTTGTGATCATTCAAAGTAGGTCTTTTTAGTGCAGAAAAGGCTTCTTTTATTACCAAGTTATTCATCTTCCAAAACACAGACAGTCCTCTCTAGTGCCAACAACCTGCCTTCTTACTTGGGGCTGCTTGGCTTCAATCACTTTCTTTTTTTCCAGTTTCCTTTTTTTCTGCAAAGTCTGCCCAGAGCCCAAACACGTGTGATTCTCAATCTGTCTTCTGTTGCATCTTTGAGTCTTCGGCTCTGTGAAGGATGGTGATATGGTGTCTATTGTTGGAATGACACTAAAGTAGGCAGTTAGTGGTATGTGTCAGATGATAAGGCCAATGTTTACCTGATTACCAGGCCAAGAATCAAAGTGATGACAAAGTGCCAACTGCTACTGTGGTTGTGTACCTTTAGTAAGGACCAGGAAGTTGAAAGATCATGTTACTAAACAGTAGCTTCAGTCTTGAGGGAAATGATACACCAACAATATCTAGGATGAGTTCAACTTAGTTCCTTGTTACGTCTTTTTACTCAAATCTTTAACTAGACCTTTGGATGACTGCAGTGACTACAGACTACAGTAAAGAGAGATTTGGATCATTTTGAAGTGGTGTGCTATCAGGTGTTGACCACACCCCTTTGTAACATCACTCAAAGTGAGCGGAATCTCTAGAGCCAGGAAGTAGTCCTCTGACTGGACCAATACTCACTGGTAGTCAGATCAGGAGAGACACTGCTGGCAAACTGTGACAAACTAGCAGCTAAGTTTTAGGTGTTTAAAACAACTCTTACTCAAAGATGTCCTACAGATGCAGAGTAGGGGTGGACAACCTTTTGTTAAGCGTCATTCAGCCCCTGTACCAAAAGAGCTTGTGTCTTTGTTTGCGTAGCCAGCAGTAAGTCGTACCTGTTCCTGGTGAGAGTCTGACTCTGCCTGGGCTGATCATTTTCAACAGTCCTGTTCATAATGTTCATTGGCAGGGGTGTGGAGAGTGTTGATCTTGGTGGCAGGAGGACCTCCTCTCTGCTTTTTGTGGATGATGTGATCCTCTCAGTTTCATCAAGCTATGATCTTCAGCTCATGCTGGGGAGACAAAGTGTGAAGCGGCTGGGATGAGGATCAGCACCTCCAAACCAGAGGCCACGGTTCTTGACCTGAAAAGTATGGATTGCAAAAGGTTGTGGGAGAGGTCCTGCATCAAGTGGAGGGGTTTAAGTATCACGGGTCTTGTAGGAGGGAGCAGTAGATTGACAGGATCAGGGCAGTGTCTGCAGCAGTCCACGTTCCAATCCTCACTTATGGTCATGAGCTCTGAGTAATAACCAAAAGAATATAAGGGGCCAAAATGAGTTTCATCTGCAGGGTGACTGAGCCAGACATCATATAGGGACCCTGTGTAGAACTGCTGCTCCTCCACCTCAAGAGGAGCCAACTGATGGGGTTCAGGCATCTGGTCAGGTAGCCTCCTGGATGCCTCCCGAGGGAGATGTTTCAGGCATGTCCTGCTGAGAGGAGGACCCCCGGGTCGACCCAGGAAACCTGGAGGAATGATAATATCTCTAGACTGGCCTAGGAATGCCTTAGGGTCCCACTGGAGGAACTGGTGGAGGTGGCTGGAGATAAGACAGTCTGGGCCTCCCCACTGGGAACACTGCCCCTGCAACCCAGACCTGGAAAAGGAGACGAGGGTGAATTTGATTATTTCTCTGAGAAAACAAACATTATATTATGGTTAAGTGTGGCATTAAAAACTGGTCTAGTGGGTAGTAGATCAAACACCTGAGGGTCCATTTGTTTGACAATCTGACATTTCTATAAAACGTATGTTGATGTTCAACCAGGGATTTCGTTAAGAAAAAAATTAACAAGTTCCTTTTTTTTACAGTCAGTTAAATTCTCATCTAAAAAACTCCAGTTTTCCAACTCCACGCTCTCTGCTGAGCAGGAAGCCTGCGTAGTACGACCCTCTGGATTCATCCCCTAGAACTCAGTCAGTTAAATCATTCAGAGCCAGAGATTCAGTGAAATCCACATAACATACATCTGGCTTTATAATATCTTTAGATAGAACAGAGAGTTGAATCATGAAGTGTTTGTTTTCCATTCAAATAACAGATTATCTGTAATGTGATGCTGTTGAGCCAGTGGGATATAAATAATCCAGTAAGTCCACGAATCAGCATGAAATATACCCCCATCATCATATGTTCATCCTGTGTTTATTACAGTCTGCAGAAAGAGCTGGAATACATAGACAGGCAAAGTGTCGTCAGCACAGTTTTGTTAGCTATCAAGGATTTATTGATTTCTACATAAATAAAGCTGGAAATATTTTTTCCAATATATAAAACAGATCTTGCTGAAGAAGCCGTAATGATGCATCAGAATGTATTTTACCTGTTTGTAAACCTCTATAATTTAACATGAGACTGTTTAGATTGTTTCAAACAAAATATGTTTGAATCACTATGCCTCTGTATTCTGCTGCATCAGCATAAACAAACTAAACAGTTTCATGCTTCATCGTAGAAGGCAGGTAATACAGCGCTCAAACAATCCAATACATCTATTTATTTACTTTATGTTATTTACTAAGTCACTGGCTTAAACAGAACAACTCTTTAGTTAAAACAATGCCAGAGAGCATAACAGCATGAACCAGTTCTATCAGGGAAGATAATTAGCGATGCACACTTGGGTGTTGCAACAAAAGGAGTCCCCAAACATAGTTCCGCATGCAGCTCCAGTCCACAAAGGCGCATTTGGGCAGAGGGATCAGGTCTGCAAATGGTGTCTGGGGTGCGCACATGTACTGGTGGACTAGTTATGTGCACCCCTGTTTATAAAGTACTTCTAATACTACAGAAGTCCAAAGTGCTCTGCAACAACACATAAAAACACGTGATAAAAACATGGCAGCAACGTCAAACTATAAGACAAACTGAATAGAAATAAAATTATTTTAAAATATGGAACTGTAAAGTTAGCAAGAATAAATTAAAATCAAAAGAATTTAAATGACAGATTAAAAATACAAATTTACGACCAAATCAGGTTAAATCTACGTCTTATGTGGCGCCAGGTTTGCCCCAAAGGTTGTTAAAAATACCAAACATTAGCTGCTAATTTGTCTCCAATCTGCATCAGTGTCTCTGATCTGACTAGCCATGAATATTGCTCCGGTCAAAGGACTACTTCCTGTTTTTAAAGACTCTTTCCCTTTGAGTGATGTCACCAGTGGGTGTGGTCCAGACTGTAGATAAATGACATATTCAAAATGACCCAAACTTGCCTCTAAGGTTAAAGGTCAACCAGTCCATATGCCTTTTTAATGGAAACAATGAAAAGTAAAATACAAACTAGACAAAGTGAGGACTTTAAATCATTGTGGCCTAGAGGTAAATCTTCTGTTCTAATTATAGCACGTATTTTACATGTATTAATAATTTCAATGACATGCTATATATGTTAACCTAAGATTTTTGGAAATACAATTTTTATGTGTGGTCTGATGGTTTTTATACATTAGCATAAAGTCATTAAACAGCAGAGAAGCCAGAAATGTTTGTGGAGCCTGAGATCATTACTCTCAGTGTGGTGTTACGGGGATGGATGTCTTTTTAATGACTTTTCTCTGTGGCAGCTAGCACTGTACAGTTATTTATTCTGGTCATTTTATTTGCATATATCAATGGATGCCATGAAGATTAAGTCCTGATTAAGTGTTTGGATAACACTGAACCAGGAGCAGTCTGTGGAACTTCAGATTGTTTACAGTGGATTCCAGTTGACAGGTTATAAACAATCTTTAACCTACCTGTAGATAGACAGATTAGTTAATAGTATTAATAGTTTAAACAATTCCAACACCAAGGTGGAATTATTTGGTCTCAAAAAAACTCAAATCTGTAAATTTCATGTCATTTTATGCAAATACTATTATTTAAACCTTTACATGAATTAAGTAGTTGTTTATGTATAATGTAATGGTTATTTGCAAGAACAAAGGCCAGTCTTAACTTCAGAGGGTCTCTGATATGTTAAATGGGGGATCACTTCACCCTGCTTTTATTTTAGTAGAATATTTAGTTACACAGAACAAACTGAACATACCTGTACTTAAATATTCATCTTCAAACCTTTATATTTAGATTTCAACATTTAAATGTAACTTTGTATTTTTAGGTTTTATTAAAAAAAATTTAATTCAATTTAAAATAATTGTATTATAAATATTAAAATTATGCTTAAATGTTGTTTTTTTAAATATTTAGTTTAAAAATCTCTAGTTTATGCATTGATAGAACTTGATATGTTTAGATTTGATTGTAATTAATCAGGTCTCCCTTGGAAAAAGGGTTCCTAATCCCAATGGGAGTTTACCTGATAAAACATTAAAATGATATATTTTAATCTATATACATCGGTATTTACATTTGAGACAAAATGCTAAGATTTGACTTGATATATTAACATTTGGTTTTAAATACTTAAAGATTAGATCGATTTTAACTTGATATGTTTAGATTTTATTCTGAATATTTAGATTCAACTGTATATATTAGAATTGTATTTAAATATTTAAATTATACAGTTTATATTTAGATTTGATACTAGATACTTAGTGTTAAACAGTTTAAATATAAACACATATTAGTAAATTGTGTAAAATGTTTAATTGTGAATAAATATTTAGGTTTTTCTTTATAAATTTACATTTGAATCTGAATATTTAATTTTAAACTGTCTAATTTATACCTAGTTTCAAACTCTGTTATGTTTGATTTTAAATATATACATTTATCTTTATATACAGTAGTTAATTTTATTTCCAACTATGTAGAATTTTCTTTCTGATTCTAAAGATTTTACTTAATATAAATTGAAGTTTCAAATAGAAATTTGATTCTAAATATTTAGTTTAAAATTGTCCAATTTATACATAGAATTTAACTTTAAGATATAATTTGGTATGTTTAGGTTTGATGTATATTTATATTTTATTCTAAATACTACAATTTTACTTTATGTATTTTATGATTTGATAATAATTATTTAGTTAAAAACTATCAAATATATATGTGCATTTTAACGTTACATAATTTATTTGTCTTTTTTTGCAAATATTTAGATATATCTTTATTTAAAACAATTTATTCTAGATAAAAACATTTAATGCAATATATTAAGACTTGATTCTAAATATTTAGTTTAAAGCTATCAAAATCATATATAGTCTAACTTTTTGATGTAACTTAATATTTTTAGATGTGATTAAAAATATTATGATTTGTTTATACTTAGATTTGAATGTAACTTTATATATTTAGATTGAACTCTACGTAGTTTTTACTTTGAATATTTATATTCAGACATCAACATTTAGAAGTAACTTTAGTTTTTATTCTAAATATTTAATTTAAAACAACTTTTGGGATTTTCATTATTTAGATTTGACTTTAAACATAAATTTATTCATAATTTTAATAAGTTATGTCTAAACTTTTAGACATAATATGGTAACTCCCTCAATAGTTGCGGTAAAACAGTCAGTGCGTTTACATGCACATCTAAGTCGAGCTAGATCGGTCTAGGTCGATCTTATGTTAATAAACTGGGAGCCTTTATCCTAGTTTACACGTCTGTTAGAAAACCAAACTCTTAAATGAAGTTCGCTCCACTCCGCTACGATAGGGGGCGACATGCGCCCTTTCCCGTTGGTCTTCTGTCGGTTGTTTTCTTAGCGTTTAAAAACTCTTGTTCTAAACGCTTCTATCGGTCACAAATGTGATCGGGCGTCTTCATGTACCCAGCGCTGGCAAGTGGTTCGTTTGTTTTTGCTGCTATCGTCTTTTACCGCTACTGATTTGTTTGTATTCCCACTTCCGCGGAGTCGTCACTCTTGGAGGAGGAGCGCCCAGACAGCATTAGCTCGACTAAGCTGTTTACATGGAGGAGGAAGTCGAGCTACAACCGCATTATCTGGGTGCTTTAGCTCGATTAGATCCAGTTCGACTTCAGCCGGACTAACATGTTTACATGCAGTTGAAAAAACCGACTTAAGTCGATTTAAGGCAATAATTCGGTTTTGTAGACTGCATGTAAACGCACTGAGTGTAAACTCTATTTGTGTGGTTTAGTAGCTAAATGTGGTGTGTCATTACTTTACATTCAGCGCTCCATAAGTCCTGTATGAATGCTTTAGGTTTTTAATGGGGTGGTGGTTATAAACCCACTGAGTTGAGTGACTCCCTTGCTTTAAAGCTTCCTTTGAACAGACACAAATCAGCAGGAAGTCAGTGAGGAAGCTGTCAGATAACAAGCTCAGTAAAACTCTTTGTAACCCGACAGCCAGACGTCTCGCCTCACCCTCACTGCTAACTTTATCCCCCTTTTCTTTTTATGTTAAAGTTTTTATTTGGTATCAAGGGTGCAAACAAACGATGTGGGCATAATTACAGAGTGTGACTGGGGAGCTAAGTCTTTACCCCGCCGTGTTTATTTAAAGCTATATTCCCAGCCAGACTTCTAATGGAGCATTTTATTCACTCTCACTTCTCCCTCAGTAACAACCCCCCCCCCCCCCCCCCC
>SSNR01000053.1:607346-648095 GCA_006937965.1 Callopanchax toddi | reverse complement strand
CTAATTTGACCAGGGGGCGGGGTTTTACCACGTGGGGGGCGGGTCCTATTTTGACAGGGGCGGGGTTTTTACCACGTGGGGGTGGGGCTTATTTTGACAGGGGGCGGGGTTTGACGCGTGGGGGCGGGGCTTATTTTGACAGCTCATTGGCATTTTTGACAGATGATACCCTCTTATATCTCTGATGTTTCAGTCCAATTCTTTATTCATGGTACAGTAATGTTCTGAGGCTAAACTGTGCTTCTCCATCCTCTCCCTAGGCTGAGGAACAACTCCACACATGAATGGTGCCAGGTTACTGTTGGAGTCAGTCAGAAATGGGATTCATTCAGTAATTTCCTCCGGTCCTCAGGAGTCCAGTCCTTGGACCTTTAGCAGAAAATCAGTCTGTCTCTGGTGATTTTATTGGACAGAAGTGGCTTCTTTGTTGCCCTTCTTGGCACCAGGTCATTCTCCAAAGGTCTCCTCCTCACTGTGTGTGCAGATATACTCACACCTGCCTGCTGCCATTCCTAAGCATATACCCATACAGGGTGTTCACTAATCTTACAGCTTAGAGACAATCCTGTTGCTGCTGGACTTTCTCGGGCACCATGAAGCCTTCTTCACAAATTCAGTGGATTTTTTCTAAAGTTGGGGTGGGGTGGTTAGGGGTTCATCTTTCTGTCAATCTTCATTTTCACAGCTGTACAATAAGGGAAATGTAAAATCATCAAGATGTATCAAGGAAAATCCTTCTAATGCAGAACATTGTGAAAGTTTTAAACCAGTATTTCTGAATAGGTTGTGATGCAGATACAAATAGCATTCCCTTCCCATTTTATGTACAGAATGAACTATTCCATTAAATGGAGATATGTAAACATTTCCATTCCTTTGTGTTCATAAATGGCAGGCAGACTCACCCACATCCCGGTTATCTTTCCTCCAACCACTGGCTGCAGAGTCTTCTGCTTTGCTAGCTGCAGGCTAAAGCACAGTCTTATCAACCGAGACTCCCTGAGGGTCACAGTACCCCCTCCATCAGATCCTGCAACTCAGCATTACTGACTGCTCTATACATATTCAGTAAAGCTTCAAAGAACCCACTTCCATCCCTGCCTTCAGTTTTTGATTGCTCCTTTATAATTTATCCCCTTTAGCTTTGGTGTTCTTCACTGCATGTGGAGGTTGTCTTCTAGGATTGATCCACTGAATATCAGGGTAGGAAAATGCAGGTGGACACTTCAACACAAGGTCACTTCTTTCCTTTTAACCCAGTCCATGAAATCCTGATGGTGTATGACAGCAACAGCTTAACTCTCCGGTTTTGTTCTGTTCAGTTTAAAAAATTTTAGAAGTTTTCTCTGAAAAAATGTTTTGCTCTACATTATCAGTATTTATCTGATTGACATGGTCCACACAAGGCATTGGAAGGAACAAATTAAATATTCAACTTGTGTACATCTGTGGTGTTACCTACAAAACAAAAAATCATTAAAATGATTATGTTTATTCATGTCACTGACGCTTTTATCCAAAGTGACTTACATGTACACCTATAAGGCATGTTGTGATCTGAAAATATAGTAGGTGAGACAATAAGTGTATAAAACCTCGCTTCACCTCGCCTTCCTCCGCTTATCCGGGTCTGGGTTGCATGGGCAGCATCCCAAATAGGGAGCCCCAGACCGTCCTCTCCCAGGCCACCTCCACCAGCTCCTCCAGCAGGACCCCAAGGCATTCCCAGGCCGGATTGAAGATGTACTTTCTCCAACGTGTCCTGGGTCGACCCAGGGACCTCCTGCTGGCAGGACATGCCCGAAACACCTCCCCGGGGAGGCGTCCAGGAGGAATCCTAACAACATGTCTGAACCATCTGTACCTGTATAAACCTTTTCATCAGTCCCCATTTTTGTTCCATTCTATATAAAGCTTTTCTCACCTCTGATACACCATCTTCTACTCGATTGGAAAGCCAGAAACACAGTCTACACCAGGGGTCACCAACTCTACTCCTGAAGGGCTTCCCTACTGCAAGGTCAGTGTTGGGCAAGTTACTTCAAAACTGTAATGCATTATTTATTACTTGTTACTGTCATTTTAAAGTAATCCCTTACATTACAATATTACAGTTTTTTAAATGTAAGGCATTACACTACTTTTACATTACTTTTAGTTACTCTCACCAAAATAACTGTAAATATGGATTTGACCATCTAATGAGCTCATTCCACATCCAGTGGAAGGTGATGTGATGGATACATGGAGATATATCCATCTATCTATATATTAACCCATTCATCTATCCATCATTTATCATCCATCAATCATTTATCATCCATCCATCCATAATTTATTCATCCATCATTTATCATCCATCCATCATTTATTCATCCATCATTTATCATCCATCCATCATTTATTCATCCATCATTTATCATCCATCCATCAATATCCATCCATCAATATCCATCCATCAATATCCATCCATCCATCTGTTGTGGTGCCAAAGTATAAAATCGGGAAACCAGAGATAAAATTACAATATTTATTATCAAAGTTTAAGTATTAAAAACATTCCATTAATAACCTGCAATGACAGATAAGGCAGGTTGTGGAGGAAGTGACCCCAAACAAACAAAAAATATAAAAGACTAGTTAGCCCGCCTTTACAGGTGTTCCCAGTTCATACAATGAACATGCCCCACAAAGGCGAGGCGGACCAACTAGAAAAAACAAATAAACCCAACAAGGATAGCAGGCAACAATGCATCACTGTAAAAACAAACATCAAATTACAACCACAAACTACCCATTTTAAACATTTAATATTGAAAAGCTTAAAAACTTGTGTAGTGTCAATACCTGGCTCACAGCCACACACAGTCCAACTGGTGTCCAGGTTATCCAAACTGTGTGACCCGGTCTGCCCATCAAACACTTTGTGTGAGACCAGCCAACGCCTTGGCCTCACTGACAAACTAGAAAACATGTCAAATTACAAACACCAACTACATTTTATCTAAACATTTACTTATCCAAAACATAGTACTTGTGTAATGTAAATACCTGGCTCAAAGCCTCCACAGTCCACCTGGTATCCAACTCTGTGTGACCCAATCTGCTCAAACACTTTGTGTGAGACCAGCCAACGCCCTGGTCTCAATAACCAACTGGCAAATTACCAGGCAAACAGCTGGCTCCAATTTAAATAGCTGCAGAGTCACAGCGACCCCCAGTGGTCACACCCGCTACATCATTATCCATCATCCATCATCATCCATCCATCCATCCATCCATCATTATCCATCATCCATCCATCCATCCATCATCATCCATCCATCCACCCATCGTTATCCATCATCCATCCATCATCCATCCATCATTATCCATCATCCATCATCATCATCCATCCATCCATCCATCCATCCATCATTATCCATCATCCATCCATCCACCCATCGTTATCCATCATCCATCCATCATCCATCATCCATCCATCCACCCATCGTTATCCATCATCCATCCATCATCCATCCATCATTATCCATCATCCATCCATCATTATCCATCATCCATCCATCATTATCCATCATCCATCATCCATCCATCCATCCATCATCCATCCATCATTATCTATCATCCATCCATCATCATCCATCCATCCATCCATCCATCCATCATTATCCATCATCCATCCATCCACCCATCGTTATCCATCATCCATCCATCCATCATCCATCCATCATACATCATCCATCCATCATTATCCATCATCCATCCATCCATCCTCATTCATCCATGCATCCATCCATCATTATTCATCCATCCATCCATCCATCCATCATCCATCCATCATTCATCCATCATCATCATCCATCCATCATCATCCATCCATCATTCATCCATCATTATTCATCCATCCATGCATCCATCCATCGTTATTCATCCATCCATGCATCCATCCATCATCCATCCATCATTATCCATCATCCATCCATCATTATCCATCATCCATCCATCATTATCCATCATCCATCCATCATCATCCATCCATCATTCATCCATCATTATTCATCCATCCATGCATCCATCCATCATTATTCATCCATCCATGCATCCATCCATTCATCCATCCATCCATCACTATTCATCCATCCATCCATCCATCCATCTTTATCCATCCATCCATCATCCATCCATCTAACCGTATATTAATCTATCAAATCTACATACAGTATATTTAAATCTATACACACACATACTGTATATACCTGAGGCAGCTTGTGCTCATGGGGAGTTCCTATTCATAGTTTGACTCCTACCTCTACCTGTGTGCTTCGATCTCCTCCACCTGTCTGCTCCTCCTCCCTCCTGCAGCAGGGAGCAGATGCTGCATGACGCGTGCTTTCCTCTGCTCGGTGCGCGCGAGAGAGCGAGCTCTCTAACTTCTGATGTTAATCTAGTCTGTTAGAGCGACTCTTTATCAGGAAACTTCTCAGTTCGCTTCAGTTTCCGAGCGGCGAGCTGCGGGTCTTGGTTACTGTGAGCGCGCAGGATTTGGGCAACGCACGCGACTTGTGCGCACTCCTCCGACACAGTTCGGAACCACGCGTGAGTTTGCTGTGTGGCCCAGACAGAACCGGACTCATCTCTGCTCTGTCTGACTACAGGAAGTGAAACATTTGGTGCTGAGTGACGTTTCTCTTCAGGAAAACCCACCACTTCAATCCGGGTTAAACATGCACTGTAATGTGCGTGTTACTGACGTTGTACTGAGTAAAATATTACAGATTTTTTTTCTGTAATGCCTTACATTACTGCGTTACCGCAAAAAGTAATGCATTACAGTAATGCATTACTTTTGTTACCCGTTACTCCCAACACTGTGCAAGGTCTATGTGTTTCCTGTTCAGTCTCTCCTGATTTAAATGGTTTAATCTACTTACTGCGATGAGGCTTGCAGAAGCCTGATATTTCTTTATTAATTTCAATCAGGTGTGTTGGAGAAATCCTCACACCAATGGTCACCGGCATTGGCTAATGAAGTAACAACCTATACAGACAAGTGTCCAAAATGAGATTCCTTTGCAGGGCCCCTTCCCCTCATAGACACCAGAACCCTGCAATCCAGCAAAGGATTGAAACCGTTTCAGACAATGAGTGAGTAAACATTATTATTAGAATACTGATATTTAGGAGTTTGAGGGTTTTTTCTAAGATAAATACAAAATACAACCTCTTCAAGTACAATAGTTAAAGAACTGAATGGCTGACTCTTGGCTTTCAAGTGATTCTTTCAAGTTACGTTAGATGTTGACTCTAATCTGATCAGATGGAGGGATTCTATAGAGGAATACTTAGTCTTGATCAGTATGAAGTTTTAATGTGGTGCTTAATGTTAGGGAAGCTGTTTAGTGCTTGTTAAGGAAACCCCTTCTCTCAGCTATTTTTAGGTTCTCATTAGCTTCACAAACTGTAGGGAGAAAGCAGGCTACCTTCAGATGCAGATTAGACAAGATGATTAAACATAAATGATTTCCTTTGCTGGAAAATCAAAGCTGCACAAATTAAGTCCATGTTCATGGCTGGAAACTCAGCATGTTCAGGAAGAAACAGAAAAAAGTGTCCGTTTGCTCTAAGTTAGATTAAAATCCATCCTCTACTCTGATTGGACTACTGCTGAGCCATCTGATACCAGTTCACTCCAGACTACATGTGATGTGTTTTTGCCCTTTTGCTTCAGTGATAAGTTCAGCTGTAGTGTGTTGAATCAACTGGAGACAGCAGATGAAGCCCTGATCGATTCCTGGACATAAACTTTATGGTTATCAAGACCAGAGACACAAACAAATGTATGTTTTCTGAAGTCAACAGATAATGAAATGGTCAGGTTTTCTCCTGAGGTGGTTTTAAGGGGTTGGATTATTTGCTTGTTGAAGTGGAGTGTGTTATGAATGCCTGTTGTTGACAGCAGTGATCTCAAGTTGGAGAATGAAGAAAATTCTTATAATATAGTGAAGCTAACAGCTACTCGAAGCAGGAACAAATAAAAAAAAAAAAAGCAAATTTCCACCATTTAAAGTAACTCAAGCTCTAAAACCTTCTGTCATTTGGAGCAGGTGATTTTACACAAAATCAATTTTGGGTTTTTATTTCCCACACCGCCAGCCTACACCCTGAAACGTATCCTTCACATGGTGCTACGGAGGTCCTACTAGTGCACCTCCAAGTTGATGCAGCTTGATGTCAGAAGAGAGAGTCAGATGAACGTGCTAACAGCTTCACAGCCTTCCTATTTAGAACTTGTGGCAAGAGTATGGCGTGGTATGAGGGCCAAAATTAAGATTATTGCACCCCCAGTGGCAGCTACATTCTCTACGTCTTAGGACCTCACAGAGCCTGGAGGATTTCAAGTCATCTCTTAAAACTCACTTCTTTAATCTGGCTTTTAGTACAGGTTGATTTGTGTAGTTTTTATGAGTTCTTATGTTGGTTGATATTGACTCAAACATTGTGTTCATTTGAAATTATTTTGCTCATGGTTTTATCTTTTTTTTCATCTTTTATCTTTGTTTTTACCTGTGTTTTATGAAGCTGTCTTTTTATTATGTACAGCACTCTGGGCTGCTTGAATAAGAACAAATGTGTTTTGCTCATGGTTTTATTATTTTTATTCATTTTTAACTAATTGTTTTTATCTCTGTTTTATGTAGCCATTTTTATCATGTGCAGCACTTTGGGTTGCATGAGCAATAGTAAATGTGTCCTACTTTTAGGAAAGGGTATATCCAGTTTGAAGTCAGTGACTTTTCTGATTATTGATTGGCCAGGGTAACACCAGTCCTGGCAAATGAGAAGAAAATTACCGTATTTTCCGGACTATAAGTTGCACTTTTTTTCATAGTTTGGCGGATCCTGCGACTTATACACCAAAGTATAGAATTTCACGTTTGTCACATTTACGCTGCTTTAAAACCACTAGATGGCGCTCTAGGCCTGTGTACCAATCAGCCACCATGCTTTGTAGTAATATTACTGCAACACCGGACTTGTGAATGAAGATCACCCCTTGGCGCAACAGAGGGAGGTGTTGCTAATAACGTAGCAAAGGTGAGCTGACCCCCAACTGGAAAAGTATTTAAAAATCAGATAAACACTGGAAAGATGTTACGCATTTGTAAACACTCAGCAGAGATCCAGGTGCTTCTGGCGTTATGAGCAGCAGCAGAAGTCACCCGTCTGTTTACTTCCGTCTCACGTCTCTGTAACCCTGCACATTGACAGCGCAAAGACCGCCCTCATACTTCCTTTATACCGCCAGTGAGTAATTTTTTGTGAAAAGCACATGATTGTGCAACATTACTGGCACAGTCTGAACCCTTATGAAGGACCAAGGGCTCCCAGATACCGGCTCAGCTTCATGGTAAATTGCCGGCATTGTTTTATGAAAGCAGCTAATAATGTGAAATACCCGTTCTTGGTCTTGGATTTTATAAAATAAAATTTCCTCCAAAAATGCGACTTATAGTCCAGTGCGACTTACATGTGTTTTTTCCTCCTTTATTATGCATTTTTGGGCTGGTGCGACGTATACTCCGGAGCAACTTATAGTCCGGAAAATACGGTACTCACTTGAGTTAGCATTGGAGAGGCTAATAATTAGCAAGCTTAGACCGAAGGATTGGGGCTTTTAATGTCTTCCCCTCCGGTTATTAATCTTTCACCCCTTGAGGGATAAACTTCTATGCACCTCTCACTGGTCCGTCAGATCAATACCCCAGTTTCTGTCCGACAATCCGCTCCCCGTGGTCAGAGGTGCAGCATGAGCTGTGGAGGGGGCCTGGTCAGTAGGGATGCACCGATACGATACAGGATCAGATATTGGTGCCGATCCAGGCCTTTTAGCTGTATTGGTAGATCGGTAAAATTGGCAGATACTTTATACAATATTATTTACTACACTTTATCCTAATTATGAACAGAGAAATAATGCTGCAAACTGCATTACTTTACACTGTAACTCACAAATTACATATGTTAGACATTGTGAGGGTTTTCTGGTCCAAGTGAAGTTTGAGGTTTATTATGTCTGTTTTTTTAATATGTTAGTGTTTGCATTATCGGTGGATATTGGGTATCATCCAATCCACAAACAATCCCCACACAATCCCCAAATATCGGTATCGGGACTTAAATAGCTGGGTTGGTGCATCTTTACTGATAAGGTGCAGCTTCGTGCACTCTGGAGGGAACCGGCAGGAACCGAACTGCTACAGTGCCCCCCCGATCTGAACTGCTGTAGCGTCATCCCATTAAATGCTGAATGAATGTACTGTATGAGCCAACGAATGAAAGCGTATGTATGTATGCTAGATTGCTGAAACATAAGCCCCATTTTCACAGTATGACGTATTAACAATAAAATAACCTTTTAAAGCGTAAAGCAAGAAAATAATTTTGAAGACATAAAAGTGAGCAAATTCTTTTAATGATGGTTTTTTTTTCACAAAAGCATTAATGTTAAATTAGAGCAGTGGAAAGGTCCATCCATCATATTTTCAACAGACTGGTATGAAAGAGATGTTTGTAATTTATGAGTAGTAGTCCCTGTTAACAGTTACTCCCCTCCGCGCTGCCTTTGGTTCAATGATACTGGCTTGGCCTATGAACGATGGTGATTCATGGCCTTTTGAGACAGTAGCACTTTTCATTATATGGCTACATTATATGGAACTAAGACAAGCTACTCTTTAAGCAACTTTATGAACATGTTACATACTTGAAGATAAATATAATGAACAGTTTCCTGCTGTTTCCACTGTTTAAAAGTGAAGCCATACTATCCTATTTTACAAACAATTCTACAGTATGTTGTAATTTGGAACCAGAAACTGCACACAAGGGGAGTGGGTGTTTTTATGCATCAAATAACTAATTACTATTGCAACGTTTAAGAATGTAGGAAATAAGGATGTTTGTTTCAGTATTTATTGTAAAGACGATAAAATATTAAAACTCATGACTGTGCTGCTGTGGGTGGAACTTCTCTTCAGCTGAATAGAAGCAAACTGTAGGATCTTTAATCTTCAGCGTGTCGTTCTGAAGCAGCCGTTCATGTTGAGCTTTCAGCTTCTGATGCTTTTCTGTTGTGGCTGTTAGCTAAATGCTAACCATGCTACTAGCTGCTTCGTCACATGTACTGTAAGCGTTGTTACTGTGGCGGTTTGGACAGTCCAAATACAGTTACTGCTACTTCTCCTTCTATTCATGCTCTCCTTCCTCATCTTCTTCTGTTGTTTTTCTTCTGGTGGCTGCAGACAAAGTTCTGGTGTGTTTCCACTACAGACTGTGTGCAAAGCATTTACTTACAAGTCAGCAGTTTGTTTATCGTTATTATCACCAAATGACAAATTTTTACCACTGCATACAGTTTTCCTAACACACTGTAAAAGTAACAATATTTCTCATCCTAGTAAGAGCTAGTTGAATTGAATGCTGTCAACACCAGGAACACTTTTAGGAGGTGTTGTTTTACAGTTTAGTCAGTAAAAAGTCCTATTCATTTACATGGAATAAACTTAAAACTTATACTTCAGTTAGAAGAAGAAAAAAAAAAAAACAACATCACAGATTCATTTCTTAGAGTTTGCCTTCTTTTGCTCGTTATTAAATGTTTTTACTGCTATGTTCTTTAAATGCATCCTCTTATACACTATTATATAATCTTTAATTGGATCCTAAAAAAAACAAAAAAACCTTATACTTCAGTTAACTGATTGAAGGTCAGATTAGGAGAGACACTGCTGTTGAATGGTGACAAATTATGTTTATGTATTTAGCAGAAGTTAGTGGCAAATTTTGAACTCTTACATTTTTATAATGCTATACAACCAGTTTGTAAACCTTTATAAAGTGCAGAGACTTTTAAGTTTGTTTCCAACATCCCATCCAAGTTACTATGCAATGGCATGTAGCATGGTAATTCAGACATTAAGTTGAAACAAACGATCTTCTGTTAAATAGGTTTACAAGCAGGAAATCTAGCATCGTAACACATCAGTATGATTTTTAGAGCAAGCGTTTTTTAAAATACCTGAAAATTAACCACTAATAAGGATTAACGGATATGTCCTATGGTATCGATACTTAGTATTGATCTGCTGGGATACTTAGATACCTTCCTGTCAATATTTTAGTATAGATTACTTTTAAAATATCATAATAACACTGTGCAGATACAAAATGTGCAATTTTTGTTGAGATGTAGGCAATGTGAAAACCAGCCTGGGGGTATTTTGAATGGTCTTCTGTGTCACATGGTTATAGCAGCTTATCAGATGTCTGAGCCAAAGGCTCACTGCTGTAGTAGTGGGAGTTCAGCAGCGTATTGTTGTCATAAAGTACTTCTGTGTCATAATTTACGTGTCTCAACCATGAGTCGGGACTGAACACCGAAACAGACAGCCCTGTGATGTGGACCAGCACAGATGTAGTGGTCTACGTAGGACCACTCTCTGGTTTACTATGTCATCATGGCTAGTTTATTTTCATCTCATTTTATTATTTTATTTATGATCATTTTCTTTCAAGTATTTATGTTCATTATTTCATTCATAATTCATATTGTCGATGTAATAAACTTGAACGCTCTGCAGTCAAGTGATTTTCTTTGAACGTATCGGTATCAGTGAAATTGTTCTAAAACCACGGTATAGAGTTGAACAAGAAAACGCTGGTACCGCCCCTTTCTAGCCACAAGCTTGCTGTCAGGGGCGGTTCTGAGAGGGGCCAGGGTGGGCCAGTTCCACCCTGACAGCAAGCTTGGCCCCCTGTGCCCCCCCACCAAGCGCTGAGTCTCAGGCATTAGAGACAAATATTGTTTCATGTTGTCACTAAAATGATAACCAAGAGATCAACATGTTTTTAGTTTTATTTTGAAACTTGTTGAAGTTATTGTGTCAAAAGCAACTATAACTGAATTGCTGTCACTTAGATTTGAAATACTTAGCCAATGTTTGCAGTCTTTTTGTTTTTTCTTTTAGAATATGCCCCTTTAAAAAAACAGCTGCACCCCCCCCCCCCAATGTTGGTCTACTGTCGATTCCATTCGGCAGCAGCGTCTCTCCCAATCTGATAAGCTCTGAGTATCACTTCGGTCAGATTATTTGTTCCTGTTTCTGCTGACTCTCACTTTAAGTGATGTCATTGGTGGATATTGTTCTATACAGTAAATAAGTGATGTATAACATTTATTCAGAATGACTGAAACATCTTTTTAAAGCCAGTGTGATAGCCAGTAACCGACAATACTACGTCTATTTGTAAAGCTGCTGCTGAAAGAGGTCAATTCCACTGAAACATCATTGGACTTTTTATGTTGTGGCTACTACATTTGCCTCATTGATGCATTTTCAAAGCGAGCAGATCTCCATCTATTGCTTACAGCCTTTTACCTAATAAGACCCAAATGAAGAGTGACAGGCTGTATAGTGCAGGTTATAAAGCCTGTGTGAAAGACGGCCATGTTGTGCTGATGTGGATGTAAGCTGTGGTTCCCCTCTGACCTTTAACTGTGCTCTAATCCTCTCTGCACCTCTATCTGGACAACTCCGACAAGACAAGGTCAGGGGACAGCGCGCTAATGCAATCACGACTTAACCAGGGAATAGTGTGTTTGTATGTTCGTGCTGACACGAAAGTACAAGCCAGAAAATATGTTCGGCTGCATGTCTATGAAATGATGAAATCCCAAAATGCTGCGGCTCTTTTTCTAAACGGGGAAGTGGTTCAATACATCCAGGGGATTGGTGGTGTCTTTGCGTAGGCCAGATGCAGTCTATAGAGCCGTGTCTGTACACAGCGACGGGGCTCGTTTGCATTATTGAACCAATGATGAAATAGATAAGAGTTTACTAGACGGGCTCAATTCATCAGCTGTCGATGGATTATTCATGAGGCTACGGGGAGCCATTTGGGCCGCGATATTACTCGAGACGTAAACAGCGATGGGCCTTTTCTGTTTAATAATCATATTTGACTCTAATCTAGTCTGTGGAACACTAGCATTTAATAAAAGAAAAAGCCTTCCTCAACACAACAAGATTAAAGTGTTGTTTTTTTAAAATTTAGATTTATATTTTTTCCTTCCCTTTTTCTTTTTTTTGGTCACCCTTCCATCCATCACTAAATAGAAAGCAACGGATGCTCCGGTCCCTGATATTAATTATGTATACAACTCTCATGCAAGTCTTATCTCCACCAAGGATGATTAATAATGGAACAGCAAAGTAATTACGCCGTGCTCGTCATAGATATTTTCAATTCACTCTTCCACCCCGTCTGACTAATTTTGTAACCTCTATATATCTACGTTTCTCTCTGGTACTTTTCTACTCTTTCCTCTCTCTTATGTTTTCGTTTTTAGGTTGAATCCAATTGCTTTTAATTTACATCAACATTTAAATGAATGAAACCAGGGTGGGGGAAAAAAAATCAAGGTTTTACTCCCATTTTTAGTGAGTATTAAAATGCAGTCATTAAAAAAATTTTAAATAGAGAAGTGGTGGGACTCGCTGAAAAAATAATCTAAATAATAGGGGCTTTGTAATTAATTAATCGCAATTAATTGGTTTATTAGTACAAAAAAATTTGCCCCAAAAGCAATTTTTTCAAACGCAAACTGCAATTAAAGGTGCACAAAATGTTTTTTTCATGCCTAACATAGTATAGCTATAAATATATTGTGGCGATTAAAAAAAGAAACAAAAGATTTCAGTAAGGTGGTTCCCTTGCAGTTCTCTAAAAACCTCAGCCAATCATATGTTTCTGACTGAAAGTACGGTAACTACTGGACAATCCGGCTGTCTGTCGCGCCTCACTTCCTCAATGCTTGTATCCTTCATTAATGCGTGCTGGAGCATTTTAAAGCTGAACATCCCGGAAGTGACAGAAGGACAGAAACGTCTGGCTGTTAGCGCTTCAATTTTAGAAAAAACACCAGAGTCCCAAAAAGAAAAACACCTTTTCAGCTAGCAGAAAACAAAATAAAGTTTGGACGTAGAAAGAGGAAACCAGGTTGAACATTAGCATAGCGTTTTAACGACTGGTGTTTTGCTCTCTTTTGTTACTGTTGCAATGTGCAGCCCCATGTCCGGAGGAGGCGCGGCATAAGGATTATAGCTGACGGGAGGGGTGAGAGCTCTGAGACGTGTCTGTGTAAAATAGCTAGCTATACCTAGCTTGTTTTTTTAAATTTGCTATAGCACCTTTAATGTCAAAACAACAGGCTCATTGAGCTGGATTACAAACATTATTTAATAGAGATGTGTATATAGTTGTAGTAATCACCAGTGAACACGGATCAGTAAAACATGAACATGGAATAAATGCAGCTGACAAATAATTTAACCTACAACCACACCATTTATTATGAGTGTGTTTTTGCACATTTCTCGTTCCCTATCACTTTTACTTTTATGTCTGTCACGCACACTAAAGAGCACAAAAACCGTCACAAAACAATACACGGCAGGAATTGGGAACCAAACTTTAGTTCCGCCCCACTGAATTTTTGTTTTGCTTGCATCAAATGCCAGCTGTAATTAATTGCGGTTTTTTAATGTATTATTTTTTTCTAAATAATTAATCGAAATTAATGCATTAAATTCCCACCCCTAAAATAAAGACATCACTAATTATTTCAGTGTGAATGAGTTTTAAGTAGTGCTAATGTGCCACAACTCGTTTAGGAGTTTCTCATTCTGTTCAGGAGCTGTGTGCAGCTGAGAGCTACATGTGGAAATGTAAACCTCTCCCACCTTTAACGGAATAATTTCCTTAACTTTAATTTTGTGGCACATCCACTTTATTATAAACGTTTTCTTAATGAGACACTAATTAAAATCCCCAGTTAGGTAGATTTGTGCACCGGTGCCATCTTTCAGGAGGAATGTAGGATTCAGCTCCCCTCGCCCACCCCGCTGTGTGTGTGTGTGTGTGTGTGTGTGTGTGTGTGTGTGTGTGTGTGTGTGTGTGTGCACCTCTCCAACAAGCCTGTCTCATATCAAAGCAGAGTGTTTTTATGTAATCAGGCTGTAATTATGCCATAAATAGCCGTAAATACTGCATCCATATCCACAATGAGCCCCGTCAACGTCGTCCTGTGGAGGGTAGTTATTAGTTGATTGGTGGGCTGTCAGCTTCGCTTCCTGTCGGAGCTGCTCACGAGAGGCTCCGATTGGCTGGCGCGGTGACACGGGGTGACGGAGGGCTGATGAGTGCTGTGGGAGGAGAGGGAGGGCAGTGGGCAAGGTTTCCAAAAATAGCTGTGACAGGACAATGATGGGCCTGTGTGTGTGTGTGCTTGTATGTGTGTGTGCGTGTATGTGTGTGTGTGCGTGAATGTGTTTGTGTGTTTTTGCATCTTGTGAAATCTTAATAACAGCCGCACAACCAGTCCTGCCCTATCATTAGAAATCTCCACAGTCACAAAGGCTCACTAAATAATAACAGGGGCAACAAAAGTGTGTGTGTGTGTGTGTGTGTGTGTGTGTGTGTGTGTGTGTGTGTGTGTGTGTGTGTGTGTGTGTGAGATTGGAAAGAAAATAACAGAAGAAGAAGACACAAGTTCCCAGGAAAACAGCATGGAAGATGTTTGTCTCCTCCCTTGGCTTAGAGTCCTGCAGGATACTGGACGTCCAAATCAAAGACTCACACTGCCTCCACTCGCTCATCGTATAAAACCCTCTTCAGGGCGGCGCCGATCGATGAAGAAAACTCCTCTGCCGGGGTGTGAGCCAGCTGCTCGGAGAGAATCGACCCATCTGTGATTGATTCCTTCACCTGCTCCGAGAGAGGCGGGGCGAGGGAGGCAGGTAGATGACTGAAGGAAGGGGGGGGGGAGGGAAACAGCTGAAGGGCGGTGAGGTGGAAAAAATCAGAGCGAGAATAATGAAAGGGCAGCTGGCCAAAAGGGGATTTAATAGAAGAAAGTGAGGAAAAAATTGGTAAATTTTATATTTAAGGGCTTTGACTCTTTGATTCACCCAATTTACAGTTTCAGGGTTTGGTCATCTCCGCCAGTTTCACCAAAACAGACCCAAAGAAGCGTGTAAATCCCCAAAGAATGACAGAAACGTCAGCTCCAGTATAGATTTGATCACATTAATCTACAGTATTTTACCAGAGAAATAAAGTCTGTGATGTAGAAGAAGGAATTAATGAAACCAATTAGTTAAAAATGAAAAAGATTGACGTGTTTTTTAAATCACAAGTGCCAAAGCTGGATCTTTTCCCAGAATGCCCTCTAATGAATAAAATCCAATGATTGGCTTCAGGCTGGCGTGAAACCACCTTGTTTGCTCTCAACTTTAATTGACTAATTGCCCAGATATTTCATTTTGCCTCTTGCTCTGGAGTGAATTGTTATTGTGTGTAATATATTTCCTCCCATAAGCGCTCGCAGCCCTGCCCAAAGTTTGTTGAGCAAAAAAATAGAAAAAGGTTTGTATCGATCACAAATCAAGGCCAACGGTGTTCTAATTAATCACCTCATGGCAGCTCTGGGTTTTTCCATCCCCTTTGGTTTTTCGTTGTATTGCACTGTTAGCTTGGGAAAAAACTCAAGATAAACAGAATCCATGAATATATCTGCTGAGCCACGCCCTGTTTTTACAGTCCGTTACCTTCAGCGTTTTGTTTCTGGATGATGGGAGGATGCGTCCTGTGGGAGAGCCAAACAAAAGCTTCGCTCTCTCTTACAGGCTCTAAATCATTTAGGGCAGCTTTGTTTCCTGGACTGTGGATCGAGTTAGAACCTGACAAGTCGACATCGGCCTGACGATGTCCTCGGCTAACACCAAACTAACCCATCTTTCTCTAATTCACTGTGACTGCTGGCTGCAGTCGAGTGTGTGATAGAATAGCTGAGCTCAACATCAGTGTTCAGAGAAAAAGAGAGAAAAGATAGGGAGGTGTTCATAAATGTCTAATGACCCCTCCTGGTGTTTGTATTTGTGGTATGCATTCAACAACAGTGGTTTAGGCTGGTTTTACTGGGAGTAGGAGGACCAGTAGCTTTGCTGATGGTTTTAAATCATCTTTTTTGATCACAGCTTACAGCATTCAACCAAATAACATCCAAATAACCACACTACTGTACGTGATGCTGCAGCTGCATGAACAACATGAGCTAAATGGTCTCATGTAAGCCTGACAGTGATGTTATGAACTAATATGCATTTACACATACCTGGCAACAACGCCAAACGGAAACTCAAAGCCACGTTACTCAGTGCCCCCTCCAGCTCCTAAACCTGGTATATTCAATAGGTGGCCCACGACCCCCATACTCCTGGCCCACCAGCTGTGTACGAACTTTTTGACTGTTTGGTTTTTAACCATCCAGTGTTAGATGCTGGTCCCAGGATTTGATAGTGGGTCTCCCAGGTGGTAGGTGGCTTTCTACCCCCGTTCTAAACCAATAAGACGTTATAATGAAACAAAAACAAAATCTGTGGGATTTTCTGCAGCATTTAAGCTCAGCACACTGTTAACAGTACACTTTCTGAGGAACAGTACAATAAAATGTACAGTTTCTGCTGCTGCAGCGAGGCGTACACTAGCATGGTAGCTCTGACGGTTCTGGTTAGCCACGAGTACAGCTGAGGACTACCTCCTGTTTCTAGAGACTCCTCCCACTTTGAGTGATCTGTGGGTATGTTTATCACTGTAGATAAATAACTGATAGAACGCCACTTCAAACTGACCAAAATATTCCTTTAATCAGCAAAGTTATGTGTAGATAAAACATGTATTTACTCAACCTTTGTGTCTGAAGAGGTATGTGGAGGCTACTTCCTTCATTATAATCTCAAATGTTCTCCATTGAGTTTCAAGATCGTCCTTTTGTGTAACCAAAGGCTGCTCAGAGGAGTAGACTGTGCCAGGGGCAGGAGTTAGAGGTGGGTGATTGTAGATCAGATAAGAAGAGAGATGGATTCATTAAGAATGAATAGAAGAAGAATAGGCCTGTGATGTGTTAGAATCCTGTGTTTCTCATTGGGTAGAAACAGGAAGGTAGGTTTATTTCATCCTGCTTACAACTCGTAAAGACAAGCACTATATAAACATTTCATACATTTAACCTACAGCAGGCGATTACCCCACAACAAAGAAAGCTACTCATGGTAAACATAGACGTTATTCTCTGACATGTGCTGGATAGCTCTTGTACAAAAACAGCACCCTGCTTGTTGTGTATATTTTCTGATTTAAGAGCACACTAGTGTTTGGAGAGATGGAATTGTATGTTCTTGTAAAACTGTCTTGCCTTTGACTGATGAATAATTCAACTGCTTCTATAAGAGTCCTCCAGCAACATTGGTTGGATTGATGCGGCTCAACCACTGGTTGTTGATTTCTTGCTTGTCAAAAACAGGCCCCAACAGGGCCCTCATTGGGAACCAGGGTTTTGATAAACCCCAACACTCTACACTAGTCAGAATGCTGAGATGGTAACACATACAGTAGCACCACAGCCAGGGTGAGGACGTGAACTCCATGCATGCTTTTCTGAAGTTACTTGAATGAATGTTGAAAGAAGATGTGTGAAGAATAAAAAAACACCATGAGACTCAAAGGTCATCAGCTGCCAGCCTTCTTACCTCAACACACACACACACACACACACACACACACACACACACACACACACACACACACACACACACACACACACACACACACCAGACCGAGCCATGTGAAAGGTGGGCGTGAATGTCAAATTTCTAATTTGCAAAGTGATTACACGTGAAGCCCCCCAGGATCCTGATGTTTGGTGCATTAAATCATCCCTTCCCCAGCAGGATGAACTTTATATTTACTACAATAAAACTACAACACAATGGTTAATTCAGAAGAAGAGAAGATCTTTGAAAAAGTTTTTGCCTCTTTACTTTTTTCCCCACACTAAATTGTTGCAAGTCAACATATTTCAGTATCAGATAAAGATAACTTGAGTTAATATGAAGGCAGTTTTTAAATGATGATTTTATCTTTCGGGGGATGAAGAAACTATAAAAACCAACATGGTCCTATGATAAAAAGTAATTGAACCCTAAATGTATGAAAGGTGTGGTTTACTCATTTTTTAATACATTTGCAGTGTTCTCTAGTGTAAATCAATGCCTTATGACTCATTTTTATAAAGCAAAAAGCTATGATGCTTCTTTTCTCTGATGCAGAAGTTTGCTGATTCAGAAGTCCGCTTGAAAAAGCAGGATTCCTCATTATTATTAATTATATGCACAACCCTCACTTCTGATTGGCTTTATGTTTTTGATCCCAAATTCGAGGGTGATGGAGAAATTGTAGAGAAAGCCCTTCCTCAGCTTTTGTTAATGAATGTTTCAGAATGGTAATACCTACATGTAAACTTGCATTTTCTCCTAAGAGAGCAGAACGTTCTGCTGTGACACCTGAAGCGGGCCAAAGCAGACCGTAGGACATTGAAGTTGCTATGTGTGGCTAACCACAAAGACCTCAAAATAACTGCAAATATCACAGCAAAAATATGTTACGAACTTACCAAACAGATGCTCCTGAAGGCTTTTTCCTCCTTGGTGAAAAAACACCCATTCCTATAGGAAAGTTCAAAAATCAACTCACGCCCAGCCTGGGACTCGAACGTTTTCATGTTCAGCCTGCATGAAAAGCTCAGAGTGGCCAATATTAATCAGAAAAAACATGAAAATTTTTTTTCCAGTAAACCACACCTTTAACTGATTGTAAACTTGGAGGCAACAGAGATCCATGAAAAGTTTTGTCCCAAATATTAGGGGCTCATCAGGTTGGATGTTGGTTGTTGTGTTGTGAGACAGGTTGTTGTATTCTTTTGGTCAGCAGAGGTCTTGGAACACTTCCAATGATGTCATGTTTGTAGTGAAAGATGTGAAAATGTCGTTAGATGTTGTTCTTGCTTCATTTGTTCCTAAATGTCTTCAGAACAGGACATGATGTGTTGGTTTTTTAGATCTTTTAGCCTCCTTTATGTTTTCAGACAGGTTCTATTGAAATGTTTTTTTTAAATTCTACAGGTCTGGCAGTAACCAGGCCTGGGTGTGGCTGGTGGAACTGAACTCAGCTGTATAAATAATGTAGTTTAGTTTATCACTGTTAAATCATGATTTAACAAGAAGCACTGCTGGACTGGCCATTGGGCACCGTTGCACTATGTATCAGCACCTTATCCACCAACCCAAAACCAACCTCAATGAAAAAAATACTATGCACCCCTGTAAATAATCATGGTGTGCTGCCATGGCAACATGCCATGGCCATTTTTTTGTCCCAGTCCAGCCCTGACTAGAGGGATTACTTTTTATTTGGTTAGCTTTTTACTATTAATAAATGAACTCATCATTTGAAAATTCCATTTTGTGTTAAATCAGGTTATATTTGTCTAATGTTGAAAGGTTTTTTGCTGAACTGAAACGTTTACGTGACAAAAAAGCAAAAACTGTAGAAACCTGTAAGGAGGGAAATACTTTTTACAGCTTCCATAAAAGCTGACGTTATTTGATATATCTGACACTATTTTTTATGTCTATGATTCAACCAATAAGTTTTAATGAGAAAATTCTCATTAACTTTTGTTCCATTTTTCTATTGGATGAACCCCTGTGAGCCCCTCAGCTCCCTTGGTGACATGGCCGACGTGAGGAACTCACTCCGTTTGTTACACCTTGTATTTCACTGCCACAGAATTGAAGGTTGCACTCTTTGTCTTGCCACAAAAGGGTGTGTGTGTGTGTGTGTGTGTGTGTGTGTGTGTGTGTGTGTGTGTGTGTGTGTGTGTGTGTGTGTGTGTGTGTGTGTGTGTGTGTGTGTGTGTGTGTGAGCTTCCATGGCTGGCGTGATATGTTTGTTAGTTGGGATAACCTTCAACCGCTGCTCAGCCAATCGGAACAGGCCCGATCTGCCGGCTGCCTCATTTCTGGCAAGTTGTTTTCCCCCCTTTCACTTGTTTTTCTTCTCCTTTCCACTTGCTTTTTGTCCTTATGTGTGTGTGTGTGTGTGTGTGTGTGTGTGTGTGTGTGTGTGTGTGTGTGTGTGTGTGTGTGTGTGTGTGTGTGTGTGTGTGTGTGTGTGTGTGTGTGTGTGTGTGTGTGTGTGAGCTTCCATGGCTGGCGTGATATGTTTGTTAGTTGGGATAACCTTCAACCNNNNGGTTGGGGAGGAGTTCCCAAAGATGTGATGGCGGTTTTTGCAGGGCAGGTTTAGGATGCACACACACACACACACACACACACTCTCTCTCTCTCTCTCTCTCTCTCATGCTGTTACAGTACAGACAGACTCACACAAAGACACAGAGGGCAACAGAAACACTCTCTTCATTCACGCACACTTAAGCACACCGGCGTGCGGCAGCGTTCAAGGTCAGGAAACAGGCCTGCTGAGGGAGGTAAATAAGTGATTATTGCAGCGGGAGGAGGAGATGAGCATGTGGGTTTCTTTATTGTTGTGCTAATGTGAGGAGGAAGTGTAGAGAGCCACTCTCAGTCTGACTGTGGCATCTGCAGCCCGGTTAAAGATGACCTTTTTAAGTCATGCATGGATGCATATGAGACGTACGTCCTCACATAAACACACACACACACATGGTCTGCACACCGGATAAACACTCAGTGGAAGCAGACACGGGTACTTTTACTGTAAAAATACTTTGAAACTTTGACTTTTTTTTTGTTTTAGGAAAATCTATTTTACTAGAAACTTGGGAGATGATGGTAATTTGTAGTTTTAGTTAACACTTGTCTGCTGTGTTTAGATGCAACAGAATTTCAGAAAAGCTGCTGTCACTTTCATCTGCATCCTACGAGCTGCAACTATTAAAAACATCAGAAGAGCATTTAAATGCCTTCAGCATGTTTCTTCCCCACTGCAAAAATAAAGTATGTTTTAGGGTTAGAGGGACACAGTGAAGTATGTCGCATGAGTATAGTAGCTCATTGGTGGCTTTTCAATGAGACCAACAACATTAGACCCATTTCCACTATTGGAACTTCAGAGTAATCTTACTAGATTGTCTCTCACCAGGCCATCCCAAAAGGGCCATTTTCCAGGCCATTTCAGGGACCAACCAAGTACCTGAGGTGGGGTATATACTCATCAGTGTCTGATCGTGGGCCGATTGGGACCTTGAAAACCCCGGTCCGCAAAGGCACATTCGGGCAGAGGGATCTGGTGTGCATGCATACTGATGAACCAATTATGTGCATCTCTGTGTATAACGGCATAACATAAAAACGCAGCAACCAGCGGGTTTTTCTTCCTTTGTCTATCTCTTGTTTTTCTGTGCTTCTGTGTACTTGGCTGTGGGCAACTTTTGGCGCTGGTCATTGACGTCACTCTCTGCTGAAATGGTCATGATATGCTGACGTCTTAGTATAGTCCCTATAGGAACAATACTGTATGGAGACACAACAGGTGAGAGGACCGGGACAGAGGATTGTCCCTGTCACTTTCTGCTCCATGGAAATTTTCCGGAAATGCGGCTAATACAAATTGCATTATTTTCTAGAACATACGTCTTGTGACTACTGGATATCTCATTTAAAATCATGAGTATGACTGTCTTGGTCATTTTGTAGCCTGAACCAGTCATATTTGGACAAGCAGGGAAAGAAACAACATTTAGGAACTAACATTTAAGGGATGGTAATGAAAAATTCATACCTATATACCATTTACTATGCTATTACTGTATATGTGCTGCATAAACAGCATAGGCTAAACAAATGGTGTCATGGAAAATTGTAAAGGTTTAGATTCTTTTTAATCAAACATCTTTTTACAATGAAAACACATTTTTGTTAATAACCCTCCAAACCATTTTAATTTAAGCTGGAAATAAAGACAGTATACCATTACCATAGGTACTGCATACAATTATAAGATTTAAGAAAGCAAATTCCAGTCCACTTTAATAGGTCTTACGAAGTAAATATGGTCTTTAGCTCTTTTCTGTAGTTCATTACATTCATATGGTTTATAATGTTTAATCACATTTGACTTAAACATATTTTTGAACTTCATTATTGATGTTCAGTCTTTTAGCTCCTGGTTTAATCCATTCAAGGAAAGCCAATGTTATTTTATCTGACACACAACCCGAATATGTTTTGGCAACAAATTATTCTTCACTTTATACATGAATGTCACAGTTCTAAAAACAACTCAATCTCTAAATTTGAATGCTTTTAAATGAACAACAAATTGATTTCTACGCTCTCTGCAAGGAGCTTTATTTACAATTCAAATTGCAATCTGGATTATAAACAAAGGGTTTACATTAGTTTGATAGATGTTTCCCCAAACTCCAACACAATAAATGATTTAAAGCAGAAGTAAAGCCCGGTTCACACAGCAGGTTTTTAAGCTGATTTTTCCCCCCGATTCTCCTCCTCCGACAATCTCAGGGATGTGCCCAATTACCGTAATGGCTCTAAAGATAATCTTATCAGATATTCCTGTCGTGTGTGGTGTGTTAAGAGAGCTCTGGTTCGCTGCAATCACAATTCAGGTAAATCCAACATGCTGAATTGTCTTGACCCAGTGTGGTGTCCCCCCTGAGGAGCAGCATGTGGAATGTGACGTGTAGCCAATCAGAGAGCGAGGTGACAGATACAAGCTGCACAGAGCGAGGGGAATCCGGTCAACATCCGTGATTTTTCATTGCCGCATGTGTGGTCTCTTATGATTTGAAATCGGCAGACAGTTTGAAAATCCTCCTGTGTGAGCCAGCCCTAAGGAACAACAGATAGAGCATTTAATCTTTCAAAAACATGTTGACAGCATGAGTACAGACAGGTCTACCACAGGTTCAAACGCATCAGTTTGACTTTTTGGGTTCAATTTTATTTTAAATACCTGAAAGTTAGCAACTATTTGCTGTTATTCTGCTGTTCAATATAAATGTATACAGATGTGCTAAAATTTGGTGTGGTAGTAGCAGAGAGTCATTTACAACAAAAAACAAACAGAATACACAAAATCTTACATCATGTGAGGTCTCACATAGTTTTTCTTTTTAGAACTTGACCAAAATGCAGATAGCTTCCTCATCTCTCAACATAGATCTATTCGAGGAATCAGGCTTTTAATTATCTCTGTACATTTCAGGAATCATGGCTGACATCAAAAGGGATCAGGTTTGGTGAATTCAGTCTTACCAGCTCTACGTACCTCCTGCCTCCTCGGTGATAAATCAAACTGATTGTGGACTATAATGAGCTGCCTCCGGTAATCATCAGCAGGGTAACCACGCCTGAGTCCTTCTGTTCGTATTAACCTCCAACATCAGCACATCACACCTTTGAATTTCACCGAGTACCATCCGGTAAAACCTGAACTCGGCTCCAAATGAGCCCCGCTGAATTCCACAACTGCTTCCAACAACCCCGCAATCGCATTACTGAATTAGATCTGTGGATTGAATTAGTCTAATTTGGGTCTAATGGGCCCACTTAGACTCACATTCGATACTGCAGGCACCTGTAATTTGAGTGGGAGCCGTTTGTTGCAAATTACACACTCCAGACCAGCTCGTCTTGTTTAACCCACGTCGTGTAGGTACGCGCATAAACACACCTCTGAGTGCTGCGCGGAAATGGTCGTTTGCATTTTGTGTGTAGATGCTAATTTGGTGTTTGTGTGTTTGTTTTAGGTGTAATTATGTGTGTGCCTTCAGTCTATTTGATTAATGTTGGCATTCACTTTTGTGTGTGTGTGTGTGTGTGTGTGTGTGTGTGTGTGTGTGTGTGTGTGTGTGTGTGTGTGTGTGTGTGTGTGTGTGTCTGTCTGGTGTGTGTGAGCTCACTCGGGCGCACACGTCAATATGAATGTCTAATGTGAGCGTGTCTGGCCTCTGGAAGTGTCAGATTAGCGGATTAGAGGGGAGAGGGCCTCCGATGGGGGACATAGAGAGGGGGAAGGGGGGACTGGGAGGGTCCCATCAGTTTACTCTTCTCTTCTCCCCGTTTCCATTTTATCTCAGGCTCCCCTATTTATGGTACCGGTCTCCAGCCGCATCGTTGAATGTTTTCTTATCTCTAATGTACTTTTTACCTTTTGCATCCTATATTTTCTTTTTCCTTGTTCCTCCACCTCATTGTCAGACTGTCTGTGAAGCAAAAAGACAAGGACAGAAAGAAGAATCTGATCATTTTGTCGATCTGTAGCCATGTTGACGCTGAAGCCCAGTCACAGCCCTTAGACATTCTGTTGTGAGCCAAAGCCATCTCCTACTTTGCATTTCAGGCCATTGATTGGTAATTGCAAGCAGGCTTCAGCTAATCTGAATCAGTCACTCCCAGATGCAGATGGCTTGGACTGGTTTGGCATTCTCCCACGTTACGCTGTGATGTTGAAGGAGAAGCCAGAGTGAGACCATATCACTGCCCCGCAGAGAGAGGAACTCCTCAGCTTGTGCTGGAATGTCACGCTGAAATGAAACCTGAGCTTTTAGCCCTTAAACCACCACAAAGCTGGAAATCTCAGCAAGTTTGGAGAGTGTTGGAAGCTACAGAGAATGTCAGTCTGTTTGGAGGTTTTAGCAGCGTAAAGAATATCACAGACACAACTAGATGTATACAACATGACCTGTGTGTGGTAAACATTCAGAGATACTGTCCAGCTTATAGCTTAAAACTAAAATGTGTTTTAATGTTTGTAATATTGATGTGTGCAGAGCCTGAGTGATGGCAGAAAGTGATCACTATTGTATTTGTGTCATCAATTCTAGCTCGTAAAAAAAAAGAGCCAAATATGACTTTTCAGGGTATATTTACTGAGCATTTTAATCGTTTCGGCTGCATGGTGGCGCAGTTGGTTAGCACTGTTGCCTCGCAGCAAGGAGGTCGTGGGTTCGCGTCCCGGCTCTGCGGCCTCTCTGCGTGGAGTTTGCATGTTCTCCCCGTGCGTGCGTGGGTTTCCTCCGGGTACTCCGGTTTCCTCCCACAGTCCAAAGACATGACTGTCAGGCTAATTGGGCTGGTAAATTGTCCTTAGGTGTGAGTGGGTGTGTGGTTGTTTGTCTCGTTCGTCTCTGTGTGGCCCTGCGATGGACTGGCGACCTGTCCAGGGTGTCCCCCGCCTCTCGCCCCTTGACCGCTGGAGAAAGGCACCAGCTGCCCCGCGACCCTCTGTGGAGGATTAAGCGGCTACAGAAAATGGATGGATGGATGGATGGATTTTAATCGTTTGCCAATGAAAGCCAGGTTGTCTTACACTAATAAGCTAAGTGTTAATGATGGGGAGATGTTTCCTGACCTGTACACGTTGTTGGTTTGTTCGGTGGGTTAAGGATCAGGTTGGATGGGTTAGGGTTAACTCCAACGCTAACCCCTGACCCTGTTTCCTATAAATCCTAACTCTAACTCTGACCCTGATTCTAACCCCTAAGGCCTATTCATACTCCACGAGAAGAAAGAAATTTGTTCTCACTGGGGGTCTGCGAGAACAAGAAAAAAGTTCGTTTCGGCAGGGAGCATTCATAATCCACAAGAACTCAGTTGTCGAACTATTTCAGCAATGTGTCATACAGGTGTGCATATCAGGTGTGTGTGTGGAGGGGAGGGTTTGTGTGTGCAGTTTAAAACAATCCGTCCTCGCTACGTGAGGAGCGGAGACATACAGGTCTCTGGTGCAAACCCTCGCGGTCCGCGCTGGTCCTCCTAGCTCGGATCGATCCAGACCGTGACCCTTCAGGTCCGTCCGCACAAAGCAGCACAGCAGGCGCCGGAGAAAAACGTCAACCGCTAACCGCACTAACCACGCTCATCCTCCCTTTCTGATCAATCACAGCAGTTGTTCTCGGACATCCTGCCGAACAAAGTTCAGCTTGGCTGATGTGCACAAGAACAAGCCGTTAGCGCTGCCATACTGGGTCTGCGAGAACAAAATGACGTCATTTTGTTCTCGCAGACCCCCAGCGAGAAGAAAGTTCTTTCTTCTCGTGGAGTATGAATTGGCCTTTATCCTCACCTAGACCTTAACTCTGATTCGAACCCTTACCCTGTTCAGTCATATGCAAATGGCAGGACACAGATCTTCTGTCCAGACCATGCAGCAAATTAAGGACCTGGTCCTTGGTCCAGGGAACGTGTCCGGGAAGTTTTGTGAGCGCTACTGAGGAGGTAGCGTGGGCTTGTGACACGCTTGGCACCCAGTACATCCCCTCCCCCTGGACAGGACTGCACCATTGCGAGGTTTGGAACTCGGTCCAGGGACAATTATGGTCGAGCGAGTCGCACAACGTCTGGAGCTCTTCAGTAGCCGTCGCGCATCTCCCCAGACTCACCCCCTCCCCCTGGAATGAGGACTGGGTAGCTCTTGTGCGAAACATCGACCACGCCCCTTCCTCCTAGACGTATGTATGCCGATTTGGACCTTCGGCATATTTAATTGACTGCCCCTGCTCTACATCCTCTACTCTCCCACCATTACCCATTTAACGCTGACAGTAAACACTATTATTCTAAAGCGTATACTATTATGTGGACGCCTGCAAGTTATTTTCTGTTGATAGAATACTGCAGAAATTTTTTGAAACTTGTAAACTTGATAAGAAGTTAGCACTGCAAATATTTACTAATGATTTTCTTGGTCCATGAATGCCTGCGGTTGGCTTCAGAGAGCTTTTTAGACGACTATTGTATGAAAGTGAAAGACACAATTTCTCCCATCTCTGTTCTGACGGCTACAACGAGACATTTCTACTTAGTTATGGGCTCTGTTTCACTTATACTTTGCTCATTTCCAGTGTTTTTCTGCCACCAGCAAACAGACTGACGTCACTGTAATGTCCACTCCAAAATGGTCTAAAAAAATCAGGTTTTTTACTGTTGTTGACTTTGTGTTTTGGCAAAATAAGGCTGCCTTGTACAGTTTAATTAAACTATGTAGGGTTATAAAACCAAAAACGTGTGCCCACTTAAACTGAACATCCTCTGTGGAGATTTTGACAGCTAAAAGCCACAGAGCTTAACTCATTCACACAATGACTGATCCACTGCCAGTGGGTTTATTCCAGTTCCAGTAAATCACAGTTTGAAGCTTGAAGTACAAAAACATTTCTTGGGTTTATCCAGAAAGATGCCCAGAGAGACATATACAGTACATATACAGAGACTTTTCGCTAAGCACTAGCTAAAAAGAAAAAAAAAAAAAACGTGGGGGGGGGGTTAAAGGGTGGTTTAATAATTTTGATGTGGCGTTCTTGTAGGTATTAATCTACAGTAAGGATTGTCTGGTGAGTCTCTAGAAACAGGAAGTTGTCCTCTGAACAGAGAAATAGTCAGTCATTTTTAGGTAATTTAAACAACTCTTACTCAAAAGCCATACTGATGTGTTAGAATTAGGGATGTACCGATACCACTTTTTTTCAAACAGATACGATACCGATACTTGAATCTGAGTACTTGCCAATACCAAGTATCGATATGATACTTCTACTGCACAAAAAAATGCAATGAATTGGAAGACAGGTTCTATTTTATTCTATTTTCGGTTAACTTTAACAAGTACGAGTACATGGTGTCTGTATCGGTATTGGTATCAGCCCAATACCAATACTGGAATCGGTTCCTGGTATCGGTTAACTTTAACGAGTATGAGTACATGGTATTGGTATCGTCCCGATACCGATATTGGTGCATCCCTAGTTAGAACGCTAACTTACCTGTTTGTAAACCTCTTGAATTTAGGCATTCGTGTTCAATGCATCGGCCTGACTTTTAAAAGCAAGAGTTGTTTAAATACCTGAAAGTTAGCCGCTAATCTGTCACCGTTCAGCAGCAGAGTCTCTCCTGATCTGACTAACGACAAGTTCTTCTCCAATCAGAGGACTACTTCCTGTTTTGAGTGATGTCATCAGTGGGTGTGGTTTTTACTGTAGATAAATAACTGATAGAACATCACTTCAGAATGACCAACATCTCCCTCTAAAGCACAAACTGTTTAACTGTCACTACCAATAATAACCTCACATTGTGTCATTAGGAGTGCTATGATTTAACTTTCTTCCAATTTGAGTGAAAGCCTATTTTCCTGTAGCCTGAGAGTTCATTATAAATTAAAACAAACATCAAAAAAAGGATCTGGGTCCAAGTCATTAAATCACTTCACTAATACTCTGAATAATTTGTTTCCTGTCATTTTGTTTGCTTTTCCCTCGAGCATTAAAGGTAACAAGGGTGTTAGGAAAACAGCCATATTTACAAATGTTATCCTAGAGAACTGTCTTCTCGTTCAAATCGTCACTTATGTGATTTAGCAGGAATGCATGAGAAATGTGTGAGCTGCCAAGCTGGCAGACGCTCTGACGGAGGCATGGTGAGCTTGTATGACATGTTTCTCTCTCTCTCTGTGTGTGTGTGTGTGTGTGTGTGTGTGTGTGTGTGTGAGTGAGATCTGACAATTTATTTCCCACATGCTTCCAAACTCATGTAAAACACGATATCTGTGTATGCTGAATACAGATTATGTGACATTTCTTACATGTTTTCCATTAAATTTTAATAAATGTTAATTACATAATAAGTAATTACAATTTTTTTTTTTTACATCACTTGCTTCTTGTCTTTTTGTTAAATTTGTATTATTGGCTTTTTTCCTTCTATTTTCATGAGTCATTTAAACTTAAAACAAAACCTTTTTTAAGTTTAGAGAAGGGAATATAATTTATGAGGAGTATGTAATGTATCTTTAAAACATGGAAAGTGAGGAAAATGTGTTTTAGTTTTGGGATCTAAATAATGGAATTAGCTTGATAATGAAATGTATTATAAGGAGGCACTTTAAGAGAGAGTTGAAATCTAAAATAGTGGAGGATTATAGATTAAGGGACAGAGACACCAAATGATGTTGAGAGACATGAATAAACCTTCTGCCCGGTTCCATTTTGGTTAATGATCGTTATGAGTTTATGGAGTTTTTCTGTTTTGTGGAATCGTTATATGAATCAATGTGTTTTGGGGTTGTGTTTTCTTTTCAACAGGTTTTCAAACAAAATGTTATAATTGTTTCTCATGATGTGAAACATTAAAGGGTCCCTATTATGCACTTTTTAGCCACTCTGAATCATTTCTCTAACATATCAATAACATATAAAAACCATTCATTGGTCAAAAAACCCCTTGATTAAGGTGCAGCAGCTGCTCAAACATTGCCTCATTCTCCCAGCAGCAGAAATGCCTCGTTTCAGAGGGAGGGGCTGTAGGGGAGTCTAGCAGCTCTAAGCTCCGCCCCTCTCTCTGCTCCGTGCGCACGACTGTTCCTTGTTGCTCCAAACAGCTGAATGAACAGTGATAAACAAAGGCAGCATTGCTAAGAAGCGGACCTAAAATGTGATTAAAACTTTGGACTGAGGAACTTTGAGCATGAAGACTCAAACACAACATCACTGAAAGGTTAGTGTGAAGTTTACTGGGTTTATTTTACGTTTATTTCTGGAATAAACTGCAGCATTCAGCCGTGGTCCCTCAATTGAAGCCATTAAAACTTTTCTCCAGTGAGTTTTACATAAACTAGTTTGTTTCTGTGCCCATGGTCATGTGTTTTACCTGTCACAGACTCACTATGTGACAGTAGGAGGAGTACAGCTACATTAGCATTAGCAGGCCTCATTTAGCCCAGTAAACTAGGCCGAACTTGCTCTACTTAAGGTGAAAATGGCTCGGTCTGGTAGAAATGTGCTTGTTCAAGCTAACCAGTTAAAACTAGAACCTTACCTGGATAATGTTTATGAAGAAATTCAGACTTTTCACATGCAGGAGGGTGTTTTAGTGCTTAGAAAATGTTCTAAATGTGCTGTAGTTACTATACTGTGTAGGTAAAGCTAACTCATGCTAGTTTTAAGCTTAAATTTAACCTTATATTTGTTTCAGGAAGTTGTGTATATTTTTAATTTTCACATTTGTATATGTTTTGGTTTAGGAGATGCTGTGGAAATTGCACCATGCCCTGAGAAGCTGAGTGTTTTGTTGCATGGAGATCACACAGGTAGTAATAATAGCTAAACTCATAACTAATTTAATTATACCACTGTTCACACTGTAATATTACATTAACATTTTTTGGGTTTATTGTATTTTACTAGACTGCTTCAAGAGCGTTACCATCCTGGGTTTGGATCCAGTCTGCCTGAACATTTAACCCCTGGCTATACAGGGCTGACTATGAGAGGAACATATTGGTATGTTGTGATCTATAAAATCTTATTTGCTAAATAAAGCTATAAAATGTTCATAAGTCTTGTGTTCACATAATTTTCAAACTGTAATAGCATAATTAAAATATAAAAAATGTAAAAGTAGTCATTTCTACACAGACTTTCAAGTATTTATTTACATAAAATAAATCAACCAAACAAGCATTCTGCTCACACAAAAAACAACCATAACAGCAGTCAAACTGTGAAAATGATAATCTTGTCTGTTGTTTTTAGTTGTTCCAGGTACTGAAGTTTTGTGAGCTGGGGCTTTCTGAGGAGCAGAATCCAGGTCATCAGTCCAGCTGTGGTCCGGCGCGTTCACAGAGTGTCCTGATGCAGAAGGCCGTTATGAAGGAGTCACACTGAACCTGGACACATAACTGGCTGTGACATCCTCCTTCTCAGTCCCGTCATAGTGTCCTGTCCACTCCTCTGGGACAGAGATGGTCAGGAGTGCATTTGGTGCAGCGTCCACAAAGACTTGTTCAAACATGAGGTCCACATCATGTCAGCCACATAACCTGTTTTATAAAACCAAGCAAAGATTGGATTTACTTTTATTTATCTTCACAAAACACAGTGTTAATTATGCACTGGAGCAAAGCTTTTTATTTTTTAAATTAACTTAGCTTTTTACATATAGAGGACTGATCTTGTCATAACGGACAATAAATAAATAAACAAACGAGGGAAGAAATGAATAAGATGAAATAAAATTATAAATTAAGAAATAAATACCTTTATTTATTAACTTCCATATTTATTTTTTGATTTCCACAATCATTTATTTCCACATTTACTGTACTTTTCCTTCTGTGTCTGGTAATGAGGTGTGTTTCTACCACTGACTTAAACCAGGAGTGGTCAGCTACAGAGTCAGTGGTAACAATCAGCTCCTAAGAAAGTCACAAACTCTCAGGCTGACTCCTCAATACCTCCTCATGATTAATGAACACTTCAGCAGGTGGTTTAGTGAGTTCTGAGATTGTTTTTAAAACATTTAGTCTGCTGCTCATTTAAAACTTTGAATCAGAACCAGGTCCAGAAATCCAAGTGAGATCATCATCAGCTCCTCCTGTCTGTGTCTCTGAGCTCAGAGTGAGAGACAGGAAGTGCAGCGCAGCGCTACAGAGGAGAAATGGATGACAGAGTAACCATTTCTCCTCTGATCTGCTGCACTTCCTGTCTGTCTCGCTCTCAGAGCAGAGAGACACACAGAGGGAGGAGCTGATGAGTTTAAAAGAAACAATCAGGTTCTGATTCAAAGTTCTAAATGAGCAGTAGACTAAGTGTATTAATGTCAGTAAAATGACTGAGCTGGTCTCAGAACTCACTAAACCACCTGTTAGAATAAATCATGACAGCAGGTATAGAAGAGCCAATACATTTTTTTAATTAATTTTCTATTTAATTTCCTTTTATTCATTTATTTATTGCCTGTTATGACAGGATCAGTCCTCCATATTTACATTGTTTCACATGTGAGAGCAATACCTGGATTCATAACTTCTAAACATGTTCTGGTTGTAAAATAAAAATTCAACACTTGCCAAACGTCGTCTCTGCCTTCTCTGGTGTTGCTCTGCATTCTCTCTTTGTAAACTTTGGATAGTGGACCTTGAAGAGACGGACGCCTTCTCATGCTTTGGCTTGTGGTTGTTATGAGTTCTCCAGGTAGATTCAGGAATTACAAGAAAGACAAAAATCACAATTATATAGAAAATATTTAGGCAACAATTTACCAGTTCTATTCTAATTTACCTGCACATCATTTCAGTAAAGGGGAAAACAACATTCTTTGTGGACAGCCTCCAGAGATGAGTCTGATGTGAGGGCAGAGTGGATGCATCCTTCAGAGTCCGTTTGTTTTAAAACACCAGCGTGGCTAAAAAGAATACAGAAAAGATTTTTAGAAATCAAAATCAGATGTCATATATTCATCCCAGTCTGTAAAATGACTGATTTTTTCCAGTGTCTTTGAAATTCCTACAGTGCATGTAGGAGATAGTATTTGATTAAAAACAGTCCTGAGTGGAAAGTCAATAATGAGCTTTTCAAAACGTGATGATAACAGGCTTTTAAAATGTTACTATATGACATAAAATCATATACTAATATCCAGCTACAGGCCCTGAGATTGCAGAGGACAGAAATGCACTGCACTCAATGATCTAAGGTAAAAAACAAGGACTAGATGTAAAACCTGCTGTTACACACAGTAAAGTAACACAAAACGACAGAACTACTTCATACTACTCATGAACAGAGGTTGGAAAATGACTTTAGGAAAACGTAGGGTGACAATTCACCAATGTACGATTAACGTCTCATGTGGTACGTATTAACAGTAGCAGCTATGTTGTCACAACGTCACAAACAAAACGTCACAAAACACAACATTGTGGCGACTTTCTGTGTTAGTAGGGAGAGCTACGTTAGCTGCAGAGCTAATAGAGCAGTACAGCTACTAGCTGCAGTGCTAACATGTTTATCAGCTTTCTTCTAGCAGACAGGCTTACGCAGCTAACAAACCCATCATGTCACTGCCAGCACTTACCTTTACAGTTGTGTCACGACCAGTTGGAGTGGATCCATCCTTCAGTTTCTGCTCCTTAGCTAAGCCTACATTTTTATGCTCCCATGTTGTGAATAAACAGTCCTCTTTGAAATGCCTGGAGCAAACTTTTGGAAGTTTTGTGGATATATTGCCCCAAAAAACAATAAAATCCATGCATTTAGTCTTCAAGGGCCCAGGTGAAGGTAGTAAAAAAAGACTTCTGTGCTTGTTGAAGCAGCCATGTAAAGAGCAGCAGCTCCTCTCTGCTCCCAGCGTCCGCCATGACAGTTTTCTGGAACGCGCGCTCCCGTGCATTTTAAACAGCGGGGGAGGGGCTCAGGGAGCCAAAGCTGTTCGTGATTAGCTCTATCCTCAAGATAGGAGTGGTACTTTCTGCTGCTGACGTCAACTAAAGAAACCGACCGTTCTATTTCGTATAGGCTTCGCCCTTTAATGGCTATCGCTTTGGGAATCCCCTCGCGCCAGTGCGCGCCACTGAAGCCTTTAGTCCACGCCCACCCATTGTGGGCCTCACCCTATAAAACACCCCCAAAAGGGTGAACGGCTCCCCATTTTTCTTCAGCGTAGCTACTGAGCACTTCGTCCGAGCAAATCATCCTTCATCGTCCTTCATCATGTCCAGCGGCGTCATTCGTGTGTGCCCGGAGTGCCAGACCGGGTACATCATGTCGTACGATCTTCACCACAAGTGCGAAGGGTGCCTCGGAGCTGAACATGCAGGCTTGGCGATGACTCCTCAGGCCTCCTGCCCGTTCTGTAAGCTCCTGCCTGCCGACGACCTGAAGCGCCGAGTCGAGCTCTTCATTCCGGCGGCTGGAGGAAAGCCATCGACTTTTTCACGGAGGAGCGAGACTCGGACGAGTCAGCTCCGGAAGGCTTTTCGGCGGGCAGCCCCGTTCCCCCCTCCCAGCCGGCAGGGTTGGAACCGGGCCTGCCTCCGCAGGATGACGACCTGGCCCTCTCTGGTGTCGCACGGTCGGCGGCTACTGGCTTCCCGGCTATCGGCGCTCTGGTTCAGGCGCTGCCGGGCATCATCCAGATGGCGGCAAAGTTTAAAGACTTGGCTGTGCCCTCAGCTCATCCCCTCCCTCCCCCTGACGACCTAGCTGGGAGGTTCGCGGGCTCACAGTCCAGCCGGAGGGATCCGGTTTGGCCTCGTTTTCCCGCGGTTTCAGCGTACTTGAGCGGGGCGTCGGCCGAACCTGCTAGGTTGAAGGCTCTGGTGTCGACGTACGTCCCCATCACCAGGGTGGAGGGTCTCACGGACGTGAACTTTCCCCCGGTTCCTCCTCTGGAGCCCAGCCTGGCTGCTGTGTTCGGGGTCAGAGCGGCACGGCTCGCGGGACGGCATCTGGTGCCGACCTCTCCGGCTGACCAGCTTACCGCCAGATTCACTGATCGGTCCCATCAGTGTGCGTTCCAGGTGGCGGCTGGAACGAACAACGCGGCGCTGCTGGCTTTCGCCATCTCCAAACGGATCAGAGAGTGTGACCTCCCTCCGGAGGTCAGAGAGGAGGTTTGCAATGAGGCGGACACCATCCTCAACATTTGTGCTTCCTCAGCGGTCTGCGCTGCGCGCATTGCCGCCTGGCAGACCATGGTGCAGAGGAACATCTGGCTGCAGCGTTCATCCTCCATCCCAGAGGAACTGAAAAAGGAGCTGCTTGAGGGTCCGATTAGCCCGGACGGGCTTTTTGGACCTAATTTCCAGCTCACTTTGGAGCAGCTACAGAAGTCAGCTGAGGAGCTGGAGAAGGTGAAGCGGCATGTGACACGGCCGCCTCCCGACGAACGCTCTTCTTGCCCAATGGGCCGCTGGCGGGATCGCAGAGACCAGCGCCAGCAACAATGGCGGTCTTCAGCTGCAGCTGCGTCCGCAGGCGCCCCACCTCCGGCGGCCTCCTCCAACCAGCCTCGGAAGTTCTTCCCGGTGCAGCGGACGGCCCACCAGCGCGCTGGAGAGCGGCGACCAACCCACAAGTTTGGTCCCCGACAAGCGCCACACAAGAGCTGACTGGCGGCAGGGGATGTGTGTAATTGCTTATGTTGTGATGCTTGTTTTGAAATAAAACATTTACATTCCACAAAGAGCTCTCATCCTGCAGCAAAATCGTTCGGTTCTGCTGTTATCATCCCGCACACATCCTCCACTCAGTGTGAGCAGTTTTCTGTCAGAGCGCCCTCTACAGATTTCTCTTTCACACGGTCAACCACATCCTCCACTCAGAGTGGGCATTTATCTGCCAGGGCTCCCCCTACAGATAATGTTTTCACTCAGTCTGACAGCCGCAGTACAGGTGTTCCTCTGTCGCTGTATTCCTCAGCACAGCGAACACGTTATGAGCCCGTCGTGCTCTCGCATGGACGCTCCGCTCGCTCCCGCCTGTCCTTCTTCTACGAGGGAAGGCGCGGCCAGACGGCATGAATTGCTCGCAGTGACCCGGAAACAGAGGTTTTGTGAGGTCCCTGCTGAGCGTCGGTCAACGTTCCGTCATCGGAGCCCCACCAGGTGTGCGAATGAGGCGGACCCTCCGCCCTTTCGGCTCAGCCCCCCCATGGGTCTTCCCGGGGTCTACTCCCCCGCGGGGACGGCGGGTGGGGCCTCAACCTGGTTGATGCGCATGATGACGTCAACACCGACACACACACGCCCGCTCAGCACGCTATTCGGAATGGAGAGGCGCGTGCACGATGGACAGGTGGATGGATCACATAATCAGCAAGGGTTACACGCTGCAGTTTGCGTCAACCCCACCTCCCTTCAGCGGGATTCTGGAGACGGTTCTGTCATCTCCAGACCAGAACCACGCTCTCCAGTCAGAGCTGCAGGAACTCCTGACGAAAGTTGTCATTTCCAGGGTTCCAACCGGGGAGGAATACGCGGGGTTCTACTCCCGCTATTTCCTGGTCCCCAAGAAGTCAGGAGGGATGAGACCCATTCTGGATCTCTCCCTCTTCAACAAATGGATCGTGGTGAGACCTTTTCACATGCTAACGATCAAGCGGGTGCTGGAGTGTGTTCACCAGGGTGACTGGTTCACCTCCATAGACCTGAAGGACGCTTATTTTCACGTCTCCATCATCCCCAAGCACAGACAGTTCCTGCGCTTTTCATTCCAGGGAGCCCATTTTCAATACAATCGCCTTCCGTTCGGTTATTCCCTGGCTCCGCGCACATTCTCCAAATGTGCGGAGACGGCTCTGCAGCCGCTGCGCGCATCTGGAATGAGAATCCTCTTTTACCTGGACGATCTGCTTCTGCTGACCTGTTCCAGGGAGGAGGCAGAAACACAAACGCTGTCCCTCGTTTCTCACCTGTCTCAGCTGGGTGTCTCCATAAACTGGGAAAAGAGCTCACCCCTCCCATCTCAGATGATCATCTATCTGGGCGTGGAGCTGAATTCATCACTCATGAGAGCGCGGCTGTCTCAACCAAGAGTGAAGGATTTGACAGCCTTGGGTTAGGGTTAGGGTTAGCCTGACTGCCTTCACGATTATGCAATTACTGGGAATGATGTCAGCAGCGCATGTGGTAGTCCCTCTGGGTCTGCTCCACATGAGACGTCTGCAGAGGTAGTTTTCTCGCCTGCACCTCGATCCCGTGCGCCACAAAGCGCCGACTGATCTGGGTTCCTCCTTCGGTGGGACCAGATCTGAGACACTGGCGGGACCCCCTGTCGTTATCGGTAGGGGTTCCCCTCGGCAAGTCCCCGTCTCATATATCAGTGTTCACCGACGCTTCCCTCTCGGGTTGGGGGGGCACATGCCTGTCTCAGGTAGTGGGGGGGCGGTGGCCGCCCCACACGTCCCTGCACATAAATGTTCTGGAACTCCTCACAGTACTGAAGGTGGTTCAACATTTTCTGCCTCTGCTGCAGGGCCAACATGTTCTGGTCCATACTGACAACATGGTTACAGCAGCATACATAAACTGTCAGGGAGGAGTACGTTCAGTCCAGCTGTTGAACGTGGCCAGGCGGCTGCTGCTCTGGGCTCACACACATCTGCTCTCCATCAGAGCGGTGTACATCCCCGGTGTGCTGAACAGAAGAGCGGACATCATGTTGAGGGGAGGCCCTCGGGACATGGATTGGTGTCTGCACCCCGAACTGATCCGTCAGATTTGGGCCAGATTCGGCAAAGCGGATGCGGATTTATTCGCTGCCCGCGAAAACGCACAATGCGACTTTTGGTTCTCGCTGAGCCCGCGGGACGATCCACCTCTGGGAGTGGATGCATTCGCTCACCATCAATGGCCACAAACAAAGCTTTATGCTTTTCCCCCGGTTCCACTGATCCCCCGCCTCCTGGCTCGGATACGGGAGGAATGACTGTCAGTGATTCTGATAGCTCCAAAGCGCTCGAGCGCCCCATGGGTTCCGTGCCTGCAGCAGCTGCTGTCAGGCCGCCCGTGGCAGCTGCCGTGGAGAGAGGACTCTCTCTCCCAAGCGGAGGGTTCGATCAGGAGCTATCCGATAATAGGCCAGCACCTCTGGGTCTGGCCGCTGAACGGGAACGGTTAGAGAGGCTGGGCCTCTCCCAGGAAGTGGTGCGCACCATCCAGGGTGCGCGTGCTGACTCCACTGTAGCGCTTTACGCATCCAAATGGACAGTTTTTCAGCGCTGGTGTGCGGAGAAGGGTGTGGACCCCATTTCCTGCCCCCTAGCCCACATATTGTCTTTCGTCCAGCTACTGATGGACAGAAACCTGGCCTTCAGTACAGTCAAAACATACGCTGCAGCGATCTCCTCCTGTCATGAGGGTTTTGGTGACAGAACGGTGTTCAGTCACCCCCTGATGAAGCGTTTTCTGAAAGGCGTGCGCAGACGCCGGCCGGTTCATTAGGCTGACGCGCTCATTAGTCCCTCAGTGGGATCTAATGCTAGTTTTATGCGCACTGACTACAGCTCCGTTTGAGCCTTTGCATCAGACAGAACTGAAATTTCTGTCACTTAAGACGGCCCTGCTGTTAGCCTTGACGTCAGCCAAACGCGTCAGCAATCTGTCTGCACTGTCTGTGGCTCCGTCCTGCCTTCAGATACGGGGAGACGGCAGTTTGGCTGTCTTACACCCCAATCCGTCTTTTACACCTAAAAGCGTCACCAGTTCTTACAGATCCAGAGTCATAACACTGGATGGTTTTTCCCTCCTCCGCATAATTCGGAGGAGGAAGCCAGATCTCATCTTCTCTGTCCTGTGCGCGCGCTTTCTTGCTACGTCACGCGCACAGCTGCTTTGCGTCGTTCTCAGCGTTTATTTGTGCACTTTAGAGAACGCTCTATGGGTCTCCCTCTGTCTACCCAGCGGCTTTCACACTGGCTGTGTGAAGCTATTTCTCAAGCCTACACCTCCTCGGGTCTAGACCCTCCGGAGGGACTGAGAGCGCACTCCACCAGAGGAATTTCAGCCTCTGCAGCTCTGCATGGAGGACTGTCAGTGCAGGATATCTGCACGGCCGCCTCCTGGACCTCACCATGTTCATTTGTTCGTTTTTATCTGCGTGACGTGTCCAGCTCCTCCATGACTCATTCAGTTCTGAGTGCTCTGTTGGAGTGACGCTGTGATCTTCTGCTCCATCCTATCTAACGAATGGAGGAGTATTTATTCCTGTCACGCCTTCCGAGCCGCCAGTCTCCTATTGAGTTAGATGTCCCTTTGTACATTCTAACTTAATTTTTTGTCCTTTCCTGATGCGTAATTACGCATGCTGGGAGACTGGCTTATGTCATTATTGGATGGGATATTAGGCCTCCTGTGGGTTTTTTCGAACGGACCCAGTGAGGCGTAAACTATATCCTGCTTCGCCCTTTACCCAAAGCGATAGCCATTAAAGGGCGAAGCCTATACGAAATAGAACGTTGGTTACGTACCGTAACCCCAGATTCTATGAGTATAGGCGCAGCCCTATAATACCTGGGCCTCACTGGTTCCTGAATAACTGAAAAAAAAATCGTCTTGTTATTTGGGAGCCGTTCACCCTTTTTGGGGGTGTTTTATAGGGCGAGGCCCACAATGGGTGGGCGTGGACTAAAGGCTTCAGTGGCGCGCACTGGCGCGAGGGGATTCCCAAAGCGATAGCCATTAAAGGGCTGCGCCTATACTCATAGAATCTGGGGTTACGGTACGTAACCAACGTTTGAGCAGGTCCAAAAAAACTGTTTACAAAAAGGAGAATAACTAAGTGAAAATGGCAAATTTCTTTTCACACCTTTGGGTTTCATACACAGTGTTAGAGACACATTTTACTGTGAAAAGACCTTTAGAAAGTGAATTTTGCATAATAGGGGCCCTTTAAATTTCTATTTCATATTTTTATGTAGATCAGGGGTGTCATTCATACGGCCCGCGGGCCAAATCCGGCCCGCTAAGGGGTTCAATGCGGCCCGCTGGATGAGTTTTGAAAATAAAAAAATTAGGGCTGGGACTTTGATTAATTAATTATGAAAGAAATAACGCGTTAAAAAAATAATGCAACCTGCGTTTGAAGCAAGGCTGAGCTCTTGTCAGCATAATTTCCTGCTGTCCAGACGCTCAAATCAGACCTTTGACGCACGCAGCCCATGCCAAGGTCCTCCTTCGGAGGATCCAGCCCGCCCCACTCGCTTCACCTGTCTACGCAGTCGCCGCAAAACTCAGCCCTCCGCCCCGTCCTTTCACCACAAAAACCGAAAAGGATCGGCGGTGAAACTGGACGTCTCTAGCCTTATAGGTTTATTCCAGCCAGTGGAAACGGCGGGTCGCATCCAAAGTGCGTTTGTTGGATGACAGCTGAGCCAAGCTGAAGAGCCGCAGCGCGCCAACGAACTTGCTGTCCTCCTCGCGCTGTGCCTGTCAACTTGGCAATGGCTAGTGAGGAATCCTCCACATTTAGTCACAGGAATGTGAGGCCAGGCCTTCTGATCACGTTACGCACAGAGATCAGTGCCCAAACTGGAGCGTTTGCGCTCTGTGCGTCCTGGTTCGCGCGTTTGGTTCGTTACTGGCTCAACACTCGACACGCACGCCAGCTACAGCATCGCTGAGCTGAAGCTGATCATTTTAACTAGAGCGCAGGACGTCAGCTGGGCACACAGATCACCATCCTGCCACTGAGGAACAAAGACCTGAATGGGTTTGGATCCAGATCTGGGTTTTCCCTCTGACCTGGTCTAAATGAAACCATGGTGAAACTGATGGTGTCCATTCAGCATCACCTTGATTTAGCTGCTTTTATACAGTTTTAGATGAAACACCTCAAACCTAGACTCTATTTGAAAAGATAAACCAGTACCAAACCCACACTAGTCTATAAACAATAGAGACCCTCATTGAAAACAAGTCAGAGCCTCCAGACCAGACTGTGGGTCCATTTGAACACTGCAAAAAATGATTCTCTCATCCAGGGTGTTTCCACATGTTGGAAATCTTTTATTATTTTAAGACAATAAAAGTTTTGTGTACTTCTGCACAATTGTCTTAAGAAATATTTGTTTATCTTGTGTTTTGTAAAAGAGTTTTTGAATAAATGTGAAGATTTTCAAATGTACTTGTAATTTTTCTTGCATGAAAACAAGGAGAAAAACATGCACTTGATATTTATAGGTAATTATTTTAGGATTGTACTGGTCCGGCCCACTTGACATCTAATTTGTCTGCATGTGGCCCCTGAACCATAATGAGTTTGACACCCCTGATGTAGATACTGATTCAGTTTTCTCGTAACAGGTAACCACCCCTGTTAAACTTTGTTTGAAACTAGTCACCATAACATTGTCATTTATAAAAACTACTATGCTCTCTTGATTTTTGATCATTTATAAGTGTAGTTATATATAAGTACTGCAGTGTTTTTCAACCTTTTTTGGGCCAAGGCACTCTTTTTCATTGAAAAAAAATCACAAGGCACACCACAGGGGGGGGGGGGGGGGGGGT